>DWFO01004227.1:0-11516 GCA_018246595.1 Mimoniades nurscia nurscia
CTGGTGAAACGTGGGAATGTTCTACATTCCTCTGCCTACCTCTTCGGGGATTACAGGCGTGAAGTTACTTTTTTTATGTTACGTTCATAAATAATCAAAATAAAATGTAGTTGCAATATTATACGACTAGTACTGACGGCTGGGCGCAGGTGTCACGCGCAACTATGTGGGGTTCGAAACACTACACCACGATGTTTCAGAATTAATTAGCGGAGACTAATATGTAATACTTAAATGTGTCGAATTTTATTAAAATTTACGACGAGAATTAACGATTGCGACCTAACTTTAACAACTTAGAACTCCTCAATGTGGCTTCCGAAACTGGGAAATGTTCGTGAAATTTTAACACTAACTTTCGTTAGTCAAGTGCCCATCACGTAATATTACAGTTAATACAAAATGTATCTAAGTGTCCACAATTTTATTTATCATATACATAATATGAAATTTGTGAATCTGTTTACAGTATAGCTCCAGCAAAACAGAAATTTTGTTCTCTTCGGAGCTACCTAAGTATCAACTTAAATTTAAAATTAAACGGTACTGTTTGCAAAATTATGTAACAATAACTGTTTATGTAAATAGATACTTTAAAAAGGATCTAAAATGGTATTAAATTGCTGTATAAAATATAGGATAGAGATATATGGCACTCGGTGTTTTCTGCCTACGCAATAAAGAACCTGGCGTGAAGATAAGTTATTTCTGTGTAAATTTTTTAAGGCCATACAGAAATTTATATCGTTTTAGATTATATATATCTTTAATACTATTAACATAATAAATAATTACGGCAAAAGCAAAACTGAATTGAATATGTATTCAATTTCCGTTCAAATGTACACTGTCAGATTGCGGTGTGACGTATGTCAATACAATGCCGCTGTCAATGTCAAAACATAATGAATTATCATTCCTGTAGTATTTTAGCTGATGTAGGGAAGTTACGTTCAATTTTATAGCATGTATTGTACTATTATTTAAAAATACGGCAATTGATAAAAAATAAGGTGAACCATGCGTATTGATATTTTTGAAGAAGCGTTACTTAAAGAGTTTAATTAATACTTGTCGCGAAACAACGTGATTAGATAAGTGTAATTTTGTAATCAAACATCTAATAATAGTCTTTTTTTTTCATGAAATGTCTCCAGTGAAAATTATTGTGTCCGTGATGTTCGACATATAGTGTTGATCTAACAAAATGGGACAGAGTCCGAGTTCGATGCGGAGTAGAAGTAGTCGGCGGTCGTTTCGTGGATTCATGAGGAGAAATAAATTGAATAAGTCTAGTTTAAGCCATACGTTCAGCTTGCCGTCTTCGGACGACTATCCGGAGCTGATGAACGTAAACACGGCGACAGAAGAGCAGCTGATGACTTTACCGGGAGTGAACAGGCAGTTAGCGCGGGAGATAGTGCGCCATAGACAGGTGATAGGTCGATTCAAACGCATTGACGACCTTGCTCTGGTCTCAGGTGATTACAACTCTTTGTTTCCATATTGAATTAGAACATCATATATGCAAATTACCAGCTTGCTGACGTTTCAGTCACGCGTATTCTATAAAGCCTTTTTAAAAAATGACGTAAACTCAACAGTTTATAGGTTTGAGTCTTATAACATATTTGATCCACTAAATTCAAGTGACGGTAAATATGAACATTAATTTGAAATATAAGGTAAAAAAACCAACTTTAAAAGCTTCATTTTTCAATTTTGTTATATTTTTAAATTTAAAAATGATAAATCAAATGGAAAATGGTACTTGGATAGTATTTCTACCATGCATAAGCTACCATAAACTATTAATTAAACTAGATAAAAATAGAAACATTTAATGTTTTAGGCATCGGTGCTGAAAAATTAGAAATATTAAGACCAGAGATATGTATCAATATGAAAAAACAGATTTCTCGGGCGAGTTCTTGCACACATTCATTAGACAGCATAAGGGTACAGGTGGAGAACAAATTATGTTCAGTGAACTCATCCAGCGTCTTCCAGCTCCAATGTGTGCCTGGTCTTAACCAAGAATTAGCAGCAAATATAGTAGACTATCGGAATAAGAAGGGACCATTCAAATCGCTACATGATTTAATAAAAGTTAGAGGGATGGACATTGTCCGACTTAGCACTGTGAAACACCATTTGAGTCTTGAGCCAAGGAAAAGTGAGAGTGTTCAACACATCATTAATGATTGTGTTAACGGCTGGGATGGATCGATAAATGAACCAATGCCATGTACAGACAGCAAAATAAAAACTCCACATAGAAAAACTTTATCAATGCCATCCAGAATTCCAATAACATTACCTAATGGTTTTGCTACTGCTCCAGTAAATGATATATTAGATTTGCTATCTGCATATTCACATAGGCCCGTTGTTGAAGAATTATTTATGTATGAAAGAGATGGTGTTATGTGTTGCCGCCTCGCCTCTTGGAACCTCCATCAGCTTAGTGTAGAAAAAATAACAAATCCCGGTGTGAGGGAAGTGGTGTGTAGGACTATTTTGGAAAACAAGTAAGTTATTCAAATTTTATATGTTCGAATTGGGAATTATTAAATTTTAATGTTTCTTTTTAAATTTATCACAAGTCACAATGACACAGAATAATTTGATATGAAGGTGTTATTGACCTGGCAATTGCTCTATTGTAAACACATAATTACACACATATTAAATTAACTGAAGTGTACCTTGGATATTTATAATATATCATATATAAATTAAACAGACTGTGTAATGAGGAAAAGAGGTGTGGAGATCATGTGACACAGACATTATTCTACTAGTTTAGCGCCAACAATCTTAGTGTCACTCATGTGTAAACAATCTATTTGCAAAGTTGCCATATATTTTCATGCTTCTCATGTATATTTAACTGCTTGTACTGCCTCCTTGGTCGTGTTTGTTGCAAGTGTGACTGCCGAAGGTCCCGGGTTCGATTCCCGGGTCCGAACACTACAAACTTTTCTAATATAGATTTTCTAGTAGTGGTTCGGAGTCTGGATATGTGCCCGGTGTATGGCAATAGGCTCACCACCTATTCCATCGTGGGACTTAAATGTAACTGGTGAAACTAATCGAATCCACACTAACCATTATCACTTACCATTGGCGGAGATTGCAGTGAAACTTGGGCTCAATGCTTGTTAAAAACACAGTGTATAAAGATATAATTTATCACAAATATGTTATAATAAATACTTCTGCATACCTGGGTGCATAAGTACACTATATATGTATAGTTTACTTATGCACCCAGTATGCATGCATAATACTATATGTGTAATGTAAATGTGAAGTTAATCCTTAACAGTACAAATGAATCATGAAGTAAAATGCAAACACTGCAACATATTTATGGGGCTATGGGCTATGCATGACATTTATAGTATACACAAACTTGAGCAAATACACAGTGGAATATTTACCATACCTATTTGATTAGTTAACATGCTAAGTTAATTCAATGATGCTGTCCCTCTATTGTAACACATTAAGGCCCATTTAAAGCCTCCTTGGAATTGAACATTATAATAAACAAAATTCACTGAGCAATGAGGCATGTCAGTTTTGTAATGATAGAGATGTTTGACAATTATTGTATTCTGTCTTACTTGTGAAGGATCAGCTGTAACAATATAATAATTTAATGTTAATTTGCTAATGTTATAAATATATTCTCATAAAACTGTGTCGTCAGGTGTGTCTACCATCAGTGGAATTTCGGTGAAATGTGAGCCTTTTGTTAAATAACCTAACATAATGTGACATCACACCTGTAAACCCTGAAGGGGTAGGCAGAGTAGTGTAGTACACTACCACTTTTCACCAGATACGTTTTCGTCCTACAATTGAATAGGTGGTGAGCCTATTGCTATGCACCGGACACGAATCCAGACTCCACACTACACACTGCTACTAGAAACATTAACTAGAAATTCTGGTTATAAAAATTCAATAGTACGGGCGACCCGGGATTTGAACCCATGTCCTCTATCGGCACTAGCGCTCACAACCACTCAACCACGGCGGCAATCTAATTGGTAAATAATAACAAAAAACAGATCATATCAAAGATTTTTATTCTGTAAATTGAAATCTCACCCACACGTTGTTGAATTGAATAACGAAGAGGAATAATGAATAATGTATCTCCCACCAGACTGTCGATAATAGCCGTACAAGACGTGGTGGAGGAGAGTGCGCTGCGCTTGATCTGCGACGAGCTCAACTCGCCATCGCTGAGGAGAGTCCGGGAGTGGCGGGCGTGCAGCCACAAGTGGGTGTACTGCCTGCCGGAACATTCTAAACGGTGAGTGTATACACTATGACGTCACACGTTTCAACCCATTCGTAATTGCACACGAAATATATATAAGTACTACTGATCACTTAGCTACAATTTTAACTTACAATAAATGTTTGACGCATGCCAATATTTAGAATTTTCTTCTTCCGTGACTTTCTCCGAGGTTGTTTAAATATTGCAAACCGATTTGATTGTCTAATGTGCCCTTTAAAGCTTAAAGCACACAATTGCTAAAAGCGAACACTCATCCAACTGCTGACCATTTTCGGCGCAGTTTCAGATCTCAGTTCGTTTGTGATTCCGACTACGTCAGACATTTTCTTGCTATAATAACGATATCAATTCAGAACAGAATAAAGTACATTAATTCACTTTACTACAATTGAATTCTAGGAAAATATCAGCTATAGTCGGCTCGAAATAAAATTAATAGCGAAATTTATACTGAAATAGGCCCTGACTGTCTTTACATTTTTACATCCCACTGCTGGGCATGTGTCATTTGTTGTTACGATACGAGTTGGTGGTCAATTAGTTCGTGTGCTGATTTTAAACCATCTTGAGAACCTCCGACGAGGTCTAACGATTGTCACCTTACTATCACAATCGCGACGGAACAATTATTTATTAAACGTATAAATCTATCTTACATAAGTAGTAAATATAGTATCTCGCAGAGATGTATCACGAAGCTTTTAAAGACCTGCTCGAAACTTGTTTTCCTAAAACATGTCACCGCATTGCTAATTTTGTAATATACATATACAACGGCATCTATGCAAATAATTTTCTGCTAAACTGGATGAGAATACGTGAAATTATATCGATATTCTTATCTAGACATTTAGGCATATGAGCAATGCGTAGCCATTTGATAAATATTTCTTGTTTCAGAGATAAAATTTCATGAATACAAAAATATCAGACGATATCAAGAATGAGTTTATGGATAATATTATTATAGCAGTAATTAATATCTTTAAACGAGTTCTCACAGACCTATCTGATTCCAAATTATATAATACAGTAATAACTATACATAGTATTTATTCATTTGTATGAAATCATTATATATGTATGAGAATTATTTGGGTTTTACTCGTCCGAAGGGCTGGTGACCCCAATATACCTACTGGTGTTTACGTCACTTGAGGTGTGCTTTGAATCTGGTTTGCACCAAATGTATGAAAAAATTGTTAATTGCAGAAATTTTATTGAAAATTCGTGGAAGCATTTTTATCAAAAAATCTCTGTATAATTGAGTATTCTGCGTTATAGTAGAGTTATTCAATGTAAATTAGCTCCAGCGTCCTCATTTGTCTTATTTGATCATTTCAATAACAAGGAGCTTGATAATATTCGATATACGGTATGTATGATTGACTGAGAGATTCGTGGAGATTCGTTAATCTAATCAAGTAACATATTAAATAAATGAGTGATTGTGAATGAATGAATAAATAAAATAATTCATCATTCACACTCTCACGTGGTATAATAAATTTATGTTGTGTAGGTGTAGGGTTCACAAACAGTAAGCCCCATTCAAATTCTCGATGTATAATTTAATTGAACCTTGGTATCGTTCACAGAACAGACCCGGTCTCACTCAATGTGTCTTGACGATCGCTCGCTGTACGAGTGTGTAGTTTTTTTCTTGGATATAACTTTTTATTACTCGTCTCAATGTTGGCGAGAATCCGGAATGGATTCTGGTTATTTTAATTGCGTGTCGACCGAGCGAGTAATGATAAACACAGATAACAGCAGTGTCTTGAGATTTATACTTACATTTCTCTTTTATATTCAAGAACGTTCCAAATATCCGGGCAACGTTCACAAGTTAGTGATCCTGCTAATCATTGACATAATATGTATATGAAACCGTCCTCGAACAGAACGCAAGGAATAGATCAACTAGTTTTATGTAGCCTTATTGTTAATGAGATATTAGTTAGTAGATGCTGATTTACTGGCTGTTAACGTTAATTAGTCTAGTTGGTATTACGTAACGTAACATTAGGCCTGCAATCCTCGAAGAGGTAGACAGATGTACTAATACACCCACGTTTCAGCAGTTACTTTTACGTCCCACTATGGAATAGGTGGTGAGCCTATTACCATATGGCGGCGACCCACTACTAGAAATGCTAAGTAATATTCTAATTCTAACTAATCTAGTTAGTGTTAGTTGTTAGTTGACAATAATAATAATAATATTAATCTCGGGACATCTCCACACACGGCAAACGACAATGGCAAACGTTTGAGACACACACACGACAATTATGTCTGTTGGAGGCGACTTCTGTTGTTCTGTAATCTCTTATGCTTAATCGTAGATTCGTGTATTGCATGATTTGCACGTTGACTACGTGTCCTACAGTTGTACACATTGCCGTGTTCGTAATAAGCAAATTTTAATTGCAATGTTCTTTTTTTAAATATTTCGTCTTGACGGACTTTTTAAACGTTATCCGGCGCTATTGAACTTTGTGCTCAATAAACACCTGCGTAAATTGCCAGTCAATCGTGGTAAGAAAATGTTGGATATAATTGAATGTATTGTAAATATGTCTAGATGTATATCACGGTGGTGATAGCAGTAGGCACTTCCCCGCGTACATGTTCCAATGAAGGCACTAAGGTGTACATCGGATATTATGGAGTTTTTATCGATACTGAAATAAATATCAAAACACTGCTTTAATTTTTATCTCGGTTTTGATTAACATAAAATCACGTTGTAGGTATACGCGGAATTCGATTTTTTTTTACTCCCTGCGTACCCGTCGCGGTCTCGAATTTAGGTATAACATTAAATTTAATCATATAACGACATACAAATATTCTGAAGTCAAGACAGAAAATAATTATATGTAATGTTTAAATGGTATATTTATCTTCTGATGTATTGATGCTTTTCATTGTAGGTACATACTTTTAATAGTTAGTGTAATAGTGATTTAATATCTGGAGATAAGCTTTTTTACAAAAAATGTGCGTTTCAAAATTAAATATCACTCTCTATAACGGTGAAGGACAACATCGCAACGAAAACTGGCACACCTTAGAATTATCCACCAATAATGTTCTAAAGGTGTGTATAATGAGTATAATCTGCTAACCTGCGCTTTGATAGAGTGACAGAAAAAAAATCCTAAATGAAAAGTATGCGATCCTTAAATAAGTTATTGAAACGGAATATATTATGTTAACTTTGCAAATGGTTACCAAGGTTTTGGTCAAGTTTCTGATATAAAAGGAATCGTCTACCACATGTATGTAAATACACTAAAACGTGCTCCTTTTTATCTAAGACTGGATATTATTAACAATTAACTGCCGCGCGGTGGTCCAGTGTTTAGTGAACCTGATTATTGACTACTGAGCCGGGGGTAGTGGATGCGATTCCCATCTAGACTAAATATTTGTGCGATGACTTTGTGCTCATGTATTTGTCCTTTCTCTGGGTGTAACAAATGCATATACACGTATATGTAGTTTATCAGATGTCTGGATAACACAAGGTGACCGACCTCTTTTGAGGTTTTCTGTGGGATCAGATGGCTGTCGGTTGAGATGTCTCAAAGTATTTTTATAAACGTTATTATTATAAAAAATATTACAACACATTATTATAAAAAAAACTATAAGTACATAGGCCGATGATGACGCCGGGTCTAAATACACTCTCTACTTGTATATAATTGACACGTGATGATTATTCTATTCATTTTTTTAACGTATGCCGTCTCGTACACGTTGCCCTCAAAATTACATGTGAAAGTTGTCCTAATGTGAAAGTGTTTTAATTTTTTTGCAAATTCGCCCGACGGCCGTTTGCGTTGCATAGTACGTTCAGTTGGTTGCAAACATCATTTAAAATTTAATGAAACTTACAAGAAGTCCCCAACAAGTTGTGTATATCTTTCTCTTATACTGATATAATTTAACAACTGGTCTAAGGAGCCATAGTCACTTTGATCAGGAATATGACACTATTTATTCTACTTTTTCCATTTTAATTGAAATTATATTTTTAATGTACTTGCAGAGATAAACGCGAATTTATTTACGTAACATCACGCCTGTAATCCCCGTAGAGATAGGCAGAGGAATGTAGTACACTTCCTCCCTCTTTACGAGTTATAATTATAATATGACTATGTAACTCGGACAACGCGTCCAGCTTGACTTGACTAAGATACAGATTGTTTGTGAGCAACAGCCGCTTCAACGGTACGGGCGCATCTCGCTCTCAACAAGTTCATCGCGTAGTGTTACATCATGGTATTTGCTTATCACTATCATGTCTCGCGGTGGTCCGTGTCCTTGACTCCTGCGCGCGACGTGTCGCGACGTGCCGATCGCCGACCGCGCCGGGCGCGCGGGCGAACGACCGCCGTGACACATTTATTTATAAGTTATCGAGTCAAGTGCAAGGCCGGCGCGCGGGCTTCTGGCCTTTTTGCTAATGTCTGCGTGGAGATCCGCGGTATTACTTTGTATTCTGTATACTATATTGGTATGCTTTTTTTTTACCTGGTCGGTTACGATTTGAAAAACGTATTTTCAAGAACATGTGAATCTTAGCAGTACTATACTCCTAAGCCTACTCCTACGTGGAAATACAGATATTGAATAGAATATATACATACATAGGTATTAAAGTCAATATTGACATATGACTTTTTTTGCAACACGATCACTATAGCTGACTTCTGAGGATATATCTATTGTTAATAATATTGTAAATGATAGTTTTTATGGACATAAAAACATAAAAATATACAATATTAAATTTGATTTACTATTAAATTATTAAATACCGCTTGATAGGGCAAAACCAGTAAAAACTTAAATATCACACAAATAAATAAACACCTACTAGCCGTCAGTCTATTTACGTTTTTGGATATGAACAGCAAATTAGACCAGTGATGTATATATAATGTATATAACATTTGGAAATTGTTTCATAATATGTAGGTTTCATAATATGTTGCTCTTTTTGCAAAGTAAATATTAGCACAATTTATAAAAACTTGTTTATAAATTATCTCCTGATAATTACAGTAATCGGTTTTTTAAATATTATCAGAAAAATATAATAGTTTTAGATATATGAACAATAAAGAATTAATAGTATTTTTGTAATATTGTATTACTTATAAGCATACTCTAATAATGTTTTCTGTCTGTATCTGTAAGCAACGAATTTTATTCAGAAAACGAAAGGATTGTAATGATTTTTAATAAACTTTATGTTACGTCTACTTGTACATTACATAACGTCATTTGTAACATCGTCTGTCAGGCTTATTACGAACTTGGATCGATACGAAACAATCGATGGGAAAATTTATCACGACCGGAATAACAAGCGGAAAACAAACTGTCGCGGACGAGGTGAAGTATAATATCTTATGATAACACTAATTGTTACGTGAATGAAATCACAGCGCACAACTCTCATTGTTTTGGCCAAAATTTTCTTGGCCCGAACTCGTTCGATTGCGCTAGTACAGTAGTGATAAATCGATTCAATAAAGAAACGAAATCAAAATGCATTCGAGTATTTCAGTCGATAGAAAGTAAAGTTGACAAAAAATATATTAGTTTATGTTTTTATTTTTTCGCTATGATTATGTCACATGCTATATATTTCATGTACTTGTACCACCCAATATAGGTCATATCGTATAATTGTTAATGATAAACTAAATAAAATACGTATGTGAACGAAAATTTAATTCTAAAAGAAGTCATAAAAAGAAACTTGGCACTTTAAAAATCTTAATAAAAACAAAAAAAACAAGCCTTGACTGTTAAAGTTTTTACTTCATTCTTTTTATTGATTATTTGCTGGTTCTTGGTGAGGATTTTTTTATAGCTGGACGCGTCTCCACGGCGTGAAAGCAAATCGAGATTGATTATCGTTGCAGTAAGTACTAGGAATGTACGAATGCGAATGTGGACAGCAATACTTTGCGAGTGAGAGCGCATGATTAGCGCCGGCATACTAGATTCGTTTCTGTATCTCTCGTGTTATAGATATATATAAATATACATATTAACATTAGCTCATTATAACGCGTGGATGAAAATAATCGGCGTTCACCACGCACCTTCGATATTTGGCAGGCGGCTTGACTGGGCCCGTCCTCGTTTTATGGGTGTCGCTCGAATGACTGCGGGCTATATTTGTGCTTTTTACCTGCGAACACGAATAAGACAGAATCGTTATGCAAATTCTTGTACTACATATACTATTGCAATGTTTATAAATAATAGAGTTTTTTGTATAGTCTATTTGAAGTTAAGTGATGTTTCCTAAGGCGTGTTAAATTTGCTAACTCTTGTTCGGCTACTGTGGTAAACAACGCCCTTAACATCATTATTCACACAAGACTTGTGATGAAAAGTGTACCGATGAATCAGATGCTGATGATGGTGAAGATGGTGGTGGTGGTGGTGGCGGCGGCGGTGGTGTCAATAGAATCCTCGTATACCACTGATCGCGGTGATCTTTTGCTAACAGCTATATTATTCACCTATGTACTAAATGGATTCGCTTGATAATAATCTACAATTGATAAAATCACAACTTAAAGGTGTCATTATAGTGCGTTCGCTCATATAACTATTTTTTATTGATTTACGAGACCCTATAGTAACACGCTAACGTATGGCACACACGTCTCCGTTTCAAAGAGTTAAATAAGTTTCAATTCCGATGTTTATTCGCTAACGTTTACCTCATGACCTACTTATGGTTCAATTTGTATCAATAATTAATTAATTAATACTCAAATAAGTTACCGCAACCACAAGAATACAGTATATGATTAATCATGTCTAAAATTAATAATAATGATTTATTTATAAATGGTTTGTTATTATTGATCCTTTGTATCCGTGTTATATTTCCTCGTTATAAATCGTGCTTGTCCCATAACATTATATATACCACGATTTTGTGTACTTATATTTTGGAAGAAAATGCGTATTTTGGTATCTATGCATTTTAATGCAAATGGCTTGAAAATATTTATTAACTTCCCTTTGTATTTTTTACCACATTTATGGAGAACAAATATTGAATATACATAGAATCTAATTTTAACTTCAAGGTACAAATTTTAAACGATGTATTTTGAAACCTTTGTTAGAAATAGTGTTCAAT
>DWFO01004228.1:0-11513 GCA_018246595.1 Mimoniades nurscia nurscia
GACCCTATCTGGTATAGCCCTGGGGTTCATTGGGACACGCAAGCCCCTCCACCGCGACAAGGTGGCAGCCATTCGGAGGGGGAGTTAGCAATACCTACCTTAACTTTTAATTGTCGTCTGTAAACATCAAAGAAGTTGTTTCAAAATGTACCTTTTGCTAATATAATCTTGTTTGAGTAAACGAATTAGTGATAATCATTTAGATTTCCTACTCTAGTGTAGTCAATGAAAGTTTTTGAATTAAATCGGTTATAATTGAAAAAAGACATTTGTAAAATATTTTATATTAATATTTAGATCACGTCTTTGTTGTATATAAGTAATTATTTGATAAGATTATTTTAATAAATACATAATAGAAGACAAAATGATATTTTGTCTTCTATTTCTTATAAATCCGTTACGTACTTACGTTTAATCAATAAATCTAAATTGGAGCTAATTATCTGATTGTTCATTGTTTTCGACATTTATTTAATTAATTTATTATAAAAATCCTTCATAGAAACTGAATTTCTGGATTCGCAGAAGGACCAACGCAAAAAAAATCCATAATCTTCCGTATACATCATTGAATAGAAAAGTATTATTGACATAACCAGTAACAAGAAATAAGAAATAAATATAACAATAAACGAGTGTAAAATAAAAACAATAACAAAACAATAGGTATACCAATCGCCAGCACCAATCCGCCGACAAACGGGAACAATTAAGCGTTCGTTATTCTAAAACAATGAAGATATCTTCATAACCGCAATAAACATTTTTGTTATTATGTTTACAACGTAACGGTTTTTAATTTTAAAAAAAAAGTTGCCGAATCCGTTAAACTAGTTGACAGTTCGTATTGCGAATGGAATAGATTTTAAATTTATTTGAGCCGAACTGACAAGTTGTGTTGGTTGTCAATAATTTTGTCATCTGTCAACGTGTATTTTGACGTCGTCGGCGTTGGTAAAGAGGTGCACCGTACGATTCCGTGAAGGAAATGCATTGACGATAAAAATTTTAGCTCTCAAATTCTAAACACATATTTAAATGCGTTTGACAGACTTCGACGTAACGTCAATTTTAATTCGAACCAGTGAAACGAAGTTGTTAAAATTGGTGATTTTATTATACCTATTTGTTATTGCATAGGCGATTAAAATAAATGTGTAATTGAAATTTGTAAACTAAAAGTTTCGCTTCAATATAAGTTATTATGTAGCGTTTAATTGTAAACGTAAAAACGTAACATCACGCTTGTTAATTCCCGAAGAGGTAGGCAGAGGAATGTAGGACACTGACGTTTCACCAGTTACGTTTACGTCGCGCTATGGAATAGGTGGCGAGCCTATTGCCATACACCGGGCACATATCCAGACTCCGAGCCACTACTAGAAATTCATTATAATAACTCACAAACGACCAACTGATGAAAAACTAAATATAACTTGTTCTATGGTATGAAGACAGCTGATAAACTACATTGCTTACATAAATACATATTATAGATCATTTTACATCTAGGCGCCGAATAAATACCGTGTTCATTGCACATATTTGTTCAGAGTGAGAATCGAATCCGCAACCCCTACTTTAGCCCTCGATGCTAGATACTAACCGCTGAATCAATCAATGTTAGCTTTAGTACGTGTACTTGAGCAGATGTTGATATGCTCTTCGAACAATATTCCTCATTAACACCTACTTTAATATACTGCATAATCTGAGATAGACGTTTAATGTTCTCTAAGAACCTTCTTCACTTCCTAAAAGTAGAGAAATTTAACCTCTTAATATCAAATGGTATTTGCTAGCAGACATTTATTATATATATTATCAGGCGTATCGCACTCGTATATAATAATAATTTAATATATAAATGGTACACATGAAGTGAAACACAATTTAAAAACTACAATTTAGGTACACGCAATCTAAACACAAGTGCAAAACCTACTGTTTAACAGCATCAACAATATATAGATAAGGTGTTTAATTAAAACCATAAAGTATAGATAAGTTGATTAATTAAAACTGTAACATTGACGCAGCCACGTAGCGCTAATAAGTATCTCGTGCGTATCTCCGCACGTCTACGGCGGCTCTAGGTAACTGCACTCGTAAGCTCATAATTACCCAAAGTCACGCCTCTTCAAGCGAACTTCGCGATTTTTACGAGACCGAACTTTCTAATTAACCCCGCCAACAAAGCCAAGTGCGCCACACGCAAACAGGACCGGGTGACAAGAAGCGTTACTATTACTTCCTTTAATAACATATAACATGTCACATGCGAATAAAATTGAACTCTATATCCACGGGTCATATGTGAAAATTGAATGAACGCTTCTCCCGACTAGGGTGTCCATGTACAAAATCTTAGCAATCAAAATTAAACTTTGAATGTTCTTATGTAGAGTTGCGATTCTCTTAGGTTTCGATTTCAAAGTTAGGTAGGGTTGTCACAAACAAGTTCATTATGCACTTAGACAATTAGTGTACGCCCGCGGCCGGCGCAGTCATTGTCAGCCCTGGGCCCTTCCGCTGTCGCGCCTTCCGGTCCCCACTACCCATTTGATTATGCTCATTAGAGCTTCAAACCAAGAACCCTGAAAGACACTTCGCGGATTTTTAAAATGATTTCTATAGCACAGTCAGTTTTACAGAAATGTTTGAACAAATTCGCTTTAGTTTTTATTCTATATTAAAATCATGTCATGTTGATTCTAAAGATGTCATTAATTTATAAAGCAGTGCGACTACCATTACGAAGTATTAATAATGTAGATAAGTATTGACTGCCTCGTGAGTAGTGATGGTTGCAAGCGCGACTGACAATCGAAAGGTCCTAAGTTCAAACTTCAGTTCGGGCACTGTTGAATTTTTCTAACTAAGTTGTTGTTCGGGGTCTGGATATGTACCTAGTGTACGGCATTAGGCTTACCACCTATTCCATAGTGGGGCGTTAACGTAACTGGTGAAACATGGGAGTATAGTACACTCTTCTTCCCAGTTCTTCAGGTATCACTGGCATGATGTTACGTTAAAATTGCAGACACATCCATGTAAATAGACTTAGCACTACGATTTTTGAGGCTTAATCATCCTGTTTATCTTTTAATTAATCTTCCAAATTCGTAATGCAATGTTGAAAGGAATTGCTTGTGATAAGTATTATTAAACAAAACTCTTCAGTAATATGACGAACAATGCTCGTTTGGGAATACAATAAGCTATTTTTTACAACTCTTAACTACATACATTTTATTAAATTTGTTTATAAAAGAAATAAAAATATTTGTGAACTGTAATTTTTAGAACGCCTTTCATTAATATAATTCCAATTTTGAGCAGAAAATTAATATATTAAATATTTTCTTACAAATTTAATGTAAAATTTAGATAAAGCAAATTCCAATTTAAATTCTAATACTAAACTTCCAAATTTCAAATCTAATTTCGAAACTATTCTAACCCCAAACTAACGGTCGCCGATCCAAAATGCACGGCCAGTGCGCATCCGTTCCGGTATCTATCCATGCGAGATCAGAACACAGCCGCCCAGATCCGGTTATAACCGGACTCGTCTGGTTACGGGCAACACGCTCGGCGTGCACAGTCAGAGACGTTTGTGGTTCGTTATTGGATTTAGTATTTCGTGGCCTAGTGGAGTATTTAATGTGATGTAGCCGCTGCAATCAGTGTAGCACAAAATTGGACGTCATGTCATTACAATGATATATCCACAGCTAGTACATAAACAACTGTGTATTATCCGAATATCTGCAGATTGATCTAGCACATAGAAAGTATCTACGTTAAATCTTGATTCACAGCGAAATAATTAAAACTATGCTCTCACAAATAAGGTGTACCTATTTGTTTTTTTTATATGGATAATGAAGATTTTTTTTCTTTTAGGAGCTACTATTATACTTCAAAGATATGTATTTAACATGCTTAAAGAAAAAGCATTCTGAGTCAACTGCATATTTCGGTCGACCATTACAAATGAATTTTTTTATAACTGAATTTTACTCGTGCGTTTCAAAAAGAAAGTAACATAACATCACGCCCATATTTACCCAAAGCGGTAGGCGTGTATGTACAGTAGGTTAGGAATCGAACCCGGGACCCCTTGGACAGTAGTCGCGCTTGCAAATACTATACCAAGGAGGCAGTTTACCACAAATAAAACCCAAAAGAAAACAAATAAAATGTTAAACATTACCATGCCTTATAATATTAAGCAGATAGCATTCATTATAAAAATCATATAGAATTCACATGTCATTCAAAATAATTGAATACACATAATGAAATTTTATACATTGTCGGTAATGATGACACAATTTCATTCAAATTTGAGTACATTCATTCATTTTAAATAAACATGCGATTGAATACGTATATATCCAAGTCACCCTTCGCGTTGTGGACAAAACACTCGGAGGTACAATTCACACAGACACTTGTCCTTGTTTAGCCCTTTTCATAAAACAGGAAGTCTCTGCCCTTATTCTTGAGATAATAATGTGAGAATCACTAATATGTTAATGGAAATGTGTAAAATGTATAGGTATTTCGCAGTGCTACACATTTTCTGAACACATACATTACTTATATCAATACATTTTGTACTCATCATCATCTCATATATAATTTATTAGGCAACGCTTCTCACATTGAAAATACAGATATACACCACTAATAGGACAAGAGAGTTGCTGTTAATCAGGATGATGATAATGACCTTAGATGTAAGTAATAACTTTAGTGACTATGTCGTCGCCACTGAGACAAATAATTTCAACTCAGTTCTACAAAAGTACGAATATCTGTGTAGTGCATTCCACGCAGTAAAGAAAATCACGTACAAAAATTGCCAGTATTCCAACCTAAACATAACGTTCAAGCCGACAGTAGCAACACAGACAATGGATAAGGAAATCTGTTAATTAGAGCTGGCAACACCGCGACGCACGTCTGCCCCGCAACTAGCAATTTGTTTCTCGCCTCGCGCGTGGCAACTGGGTACGTGTCCATTATAGATCTATATGTATAGAGAATAATCTTTATTATTATAACACCACGCTAGGTCCCTCACGGGGTAGGCAGATAGCATCGAATACCAACTATTTCTAATTTTACGGACTTGACGTTATTCTTCTAAATTGATCAATCTCTTCGATATACGCAAGCCAGTCATTAATTTTATTAATTAGTATAGTTCTTGATAATAATTTATTACTGAAGCAATATCTCGCATCTGATCTATAAACTCTCTTAAGCATAAGAAAAAAATAAAGACTCGTAATCATTAATCGGAAAAACGCAAACTAATATGATAGACAACCATGATTTAATTGCATTAACTTATTTAATTTGAACTTTCGATACAATTATTCAAAGTTAAATATTCATTAACTTGTTACGTATATGAGGATAATTGGACGTACGGTACAATGGAAACACGCACAGAACGCAGATTCTGTAACGCATAATCATTTCGCGTGTGAAAACAACCAATTTTGTAGCCGACCTTTGTCCTGGACGATCTGATGTTTAATGGCGCTTGCGAGTTATTTGCTATGAACGACGAACGTAAATAGCTATTTACGCACTCAATTAGGAGCGTAGCGCTGCTATTTGGCGTAAATAGGGCTTGTGATTAGTGGGAGGGCGTGTTGTAGGCGTAGTTGGGAAATACCAGAGTTTGGGATTATTAGGTGTTGATGAGCTATTTTATTTCTAATTATGTCTCGCGTGTTCAATCGCGCTGAACTATATTGCTATTAATAAATCCTTGGTATTTCAAAAATACTCTATTACAATAATAAAAATAAATTGACTGTAATTCTACAGTTTATGGTCACCAGTTCTTAGATTATTTAAGCATTGGCTTTGCACACGGCACGGATAATAAGTCTCCATACATACATTTTTTAATACTTGCTCATACAGACTTTGTATCTTCACATAAGACTCGTATTCGTATCTGTCACAGAAATTATCAGCTATTGGGACATTTAACCACTAAACAGGCCATCTAAACTTACCTGTAGGATTGGCATCTTACATTAATATGTATAATAAGTTCTACGATATAGCGATCGAATAACATCACGCCGGTAATCGTAGAGGTAGGCAGAGGAGTGCATTACACTTTCACGTTCCAGCAGTTACGATTTGAGTCAAACTACAGAATTGCTGATGGTCACAGAACAAAAAAAAGCCAAAAAGTTAATCCCCCCACGTCTGAATAACTCTTCGTTAAACTACAGCGATATCGATCAAACACCAGTCGATAATAATAAATATCGGTTACATGAATGCCTTTACCGTGAACCACTTGAGCGGAGTGGAGCTCCCCCTAACGCTGGTATGAGAATAAACGCTCAAGCGGCTTTTGTTTCCTCACCTTTTGTCAGCAATACACACTACCCTGCACTACGTCGATCTGATAGCATTGATTCTAACTACGCTACTCGCGGTACCGGTAATGTTTCTGTAAACTTTGTATTCACTTTGAGATCTTCATGACGATTGAATAAGAATTTTCGCTTTTAAACAGCTGTGATGTGTATTTCTAACCAGTTTTAACGACCTCGGGTCAATTGCATCGGAATTGACGTTGCAACTTCAATGTTTTAACTAATAAAGTTGTACACTCGACCAACTATTGCCTCGTTGGTCGTGTTGGTTGCAAGTGCGACTGCCGAACGGGAGGTCCTGGGTCCGATTCCCGGGTCGGGCACTACAAAATTTTCTAATTTAGATTTTCTAATAGTGGCTCGGGGTCTGGATATGTGAACGGTATATGGCAATAGGCTCCGCACCTATTCCATCGTGGGACTTAAAAATAACTGGTGAAACGTGGGAATGTACTACATTCTTCTGCCTACCTCTTCGGGGATTACAGGCGTGAAGTTACTTTTTTAAAGTTGTTTTTTAAAGTAAAACTAAATATCCTAATCGAATTTAAATTCCAAACCTTATCGTAGCAATGTGCTACGCCGTAGCATTCTACGCAAAAGTCTTTGGCAATACATAAAAGAATGCTTCCAGGTTTGTATCGAGCCAGAAAATAAAAACTTATTGTTAACATCATTTAACAATTCAACAAATTAAACATAAGATGTATCAATACACATATTCACGCAATATGTTTCTGGGGTAGACAGAAAGTATCAAGTTTTACAGAACAGAAAAATAATATACCAAATAACTTTTTAATACTGCAGTACAATAAAGATACTCAGTCACATGATGCTATAGTTTCTTATTGTTGACCAGTCTGGCGTATGATGGCGATCCCGTCTGCTGGAAAGAGATAATGCGTTTTAAAATAGAATACGTATGCCTAGAAAACAGTTTTTCATCCTTGCCTCTTGGGTCCTACTTTTTTGTTGAGGAAACTAAAGATTGGACACTGCCATTTCTAATAGCAAACGAGCATAATAATAATGAATACATAATGTTTATAGTATTACTTACCACCCATGGATACCAGCAACCCGTATACCTGCATATCTGCAGCCTGCAGGGAATGTCAGCGGCGATCAATAGGACCGCACAAATAGGACTTTAAATAACATTGGTCCAGTTAATACGTGTTTGTATGGGTGTAGTTTATCCGTTGTCTGTCCTATCCACACGCCTTCACATACGTTACGACTTCTTCGTATAATATGTATTTTGTTTATTTATAATACCTCTCGTAAATACGGGGACCAGGAACCTTCGAGGCGAGAGATTGTTTGTTTTAACGACAATTGCATCGTGCCTCGCACGAATTATTTAATTTTTCTACCTACTATGACATGAGTCTTAGATGCCTCGCTTGAAACTCTCGCTATCGCTGTATTCCATGTCAGATATTTCAGTATGAAAGGGTTGTTCTGATTAGATATAAACAATTGAATAAAATAATTATTGTCTAACACTAAACATCGATATATTTTGACATAAATATCTACTTCTAATAATTAAAATATAAGTACTTAACGTTTGCGTTGCGTCAATATTAATAAACATAAACACTGTTTGTAATAATACAGCAATATAGGAGAGTAATTCAGAAGGTAAGGTAATACTAAATGCAGCGACTGGACGTCAAGGAACTCAAGGACATCCAGGAACGTCGAGGAACAAAGAACAAGGAACTTGAAAAAAAGTTGAATCCATACATTTTCATTGAACATTTCAGTAGTTACTTATACATTTCAGTAGGTACTTATACATTTCAGTAGGTACTTATACATTTCAGTAGGTAATTATACATTTCAGTAGGTACTTATACATTTCAGTAGGTACTTATACATTTCAGTAGGTACTTATACATTTCAGTAGGTACTTATACATAATCATGTCCAATCTTTTATCCGTTTATTAATACCTTTACCAGCCGGTGCAGGGACAGGGTAGCCACATTAAATAATTTTACAGGATTTGAAGTCCGGTATATGTTTAAAACATAACATTGAGCCCGTAATTCCGGTAGATGTAAGGAGAGGAGTATCGAACATTCCCAAGTTTTAGCAGTTCAATATTAAGCGTTATATAATTATGTATTTAAAGTATATTTTATTTTAGAATATTAACATCAATGAAATAAGGAATTATAAGTTCATAGAATAAGCATATGTACATGTATATATTTTTAATCTAATGTAGATAATTCCTACTATTCGGTGACAAATGTTAATTATTGGTTATATTATCGGTGTTTGGGGAGAAGAAGGAATACATTCCCTGACCTCGTGCCAGTTACAGGCTGTCATAAGAGGTGACTACATCCGCCGCAGACAGATCATGGTATGGCGCGGCCTGCCTAGACACAACTAAATGCCCTGGCTGTCTATGGGTAACAGAGTAGGTGGTGCGAGAAGCAATGCTGTGCGATTCCCAAGCCATATGCCCAGCGTGGGGATTATAGATACAACCCCTAAGGGCAGGCCTAGGTCCAGCGTGGGCTGCATTGGCCGATGATGATAATGAAGATGATGTATTACATATTTGACATTTTAATTATATGAGTAAGTGTGTCCTATTATTTTTTCACAACACACAGCCCCCGCTACATTTCGCGGACAAAGTTGCTTATCTGCGCGCAATGTCACACCGTCACCATTTCGATGTCCACTCTCATTTCGCCTTCATTGCACGCTTCCGATGTCTGTCCTTTAAAACTTTTTTTTTTATAAATCCTGTTGAGCGTCGCTCCGGTGTTGTCAGATATAAAGTTGCAATATAGTTTGCTTTTCTATTTACAAACGTAAATAATAGTCAATGTAATGAATGAAAAGTGAATGTGATTAATATAATTAATTGTAGTAAAATTATGAATTCGATTAATCAAATGAATGTGACATATAAATTTTTTACTACAAAAAATGAGAAATGTAATGTGTGGATGTATAAAAATGAGTAAATAAAATAAGTCCAGAGCGTCGTAATTATTTTTTGAATTGCGATTGATTACTGACACTGCCTTTGTAACTTAATAGAGAGAAAATGGCACAGTCCGAGTTATTGTTTTTCGTTCCAAAAATAGCCGACGAACTAACGTCAGTTAGTACCTACTTGAATACGAAAGCAATAATAAACGTAGTTTTCATTTTGACAGACTGCGCCCATCTTCAGTAGAACACAATATAAATTTGAATTTAATAAATTTAACATTACAGCATACCAAAAGTAATTCACCGCCCTACCCTCTAATCCATTCCAGACATGGCCAAAATTTATGGCTTTAAAATAACATAATTACACAGTATAAGTTTCGCACTGGAATGTAATCGAAAACGTGTTTGCATCTAAGTACATATTCATTTCTTTTAAGTATAGAGTATTAAGACGGTTTACACTTAAGAAAATTGCATACAGTCGCATACAATTTTTATATGTATATTAAAAAAAAACATATTCCATCCATTATACACATAGGCGTATAGAAAAAACCGCTCAAACTCATTATAAAATCATTACCCCGTTCTTCAACTTGTAAAATTTCTATACATTCACGAAGTCAGAATTTTATTCTCAGATCTACAATCGCAAAGTTTGACGTTTCGTTCTCGTAAATAATATTAATGCGTGTATTAAAGAGGCCTCTCAATATCGCTGGCCACTCGTAAAACACTTCACGACTTTATGAAAAGCTTTAAAAAAAATATTACTGGTTGCATTGAGTGGCCGCGGAGGAAACAATCGGCGTTCGATATTCAAAAGCGGAAACAAAAAAGGCGCGATTACATCTCCAAGTGTTCAGTAGTGGTCGCGGTTTCTCATGGGGCGTTGTTTTGGTACCAACGCTAGAGGGAGCCGATTTTGCTTGTGTGCGCATGACTTTTGTGTTACTAGGATTGTTTTATTTGTAAAAATAAATATTTTAATTTTTTTATTATGCTATACAATTTATTTATCTACTCTTTATTGTTAACCTATGTATACTTACGAGTAGGTGACATCGGGCGGACTTAATGTAAAATATTGTGTCTCATTCGTACTAAATTCCCTTTTGACGGGAAGCGTTTAAAAAATTTGGTACGCAGTTTACTACGAGTATGTTTCTCAAGTATGTATTGGCTAATTATGCACAACCTAGCATTATGACGGCCTACATTTTCTCTTAAAATCTTTTTTTGACGTTATAGAATCTAAAACGGTACGGAAGTTTGTGAATAGAGAGAGGTATGTTAGAGATTGATATCAAAAAACAGCTAATAATGAAACACTTTATAAACGTTTCGCTACTTATTTGTGTTAGTCAATGCTAGCAGCATAATGACATTTTAATGCATAATACCCACTGTATCACGATGCGGCAATCACTTCTTGAACAACACTAATTCCTTCGCTTATAAGTTAAAAAGTTGTAACGCATGAAGCGGGATAAATCTCGTGTCTCTTTCTTTAAGAACTCATGGTTACCCTACACTACCACGATCCCGCGGCGATCGGCTCCCACGGTGGCGAATTAGCGCTCAATTTGGCGAGATAATTCGATTTGCGCCCCACACCTTGCCTCAGCCGCAGTTCGCTTGCGCGGCTGACCGGATATCTTTCAAGGAATAGGTAAGCTTCTATTTCTTTATCCTTACAAATATTTATAATACTTTGTAATGTACGCGATCTTTTTATATATAATGTAACATATTACGACGAGATCACTGTCTGTGAAGAGAGTGAGGAGTGTAGAAGAATCATGTCAGGTCTCTAGATATACATATATTATACCAAATAATAACATTGCATGACGCTTGCAAAACATTAACAAACTTGTACACTTATATTTATATTTTAATAACATAACATCACGCCTGTAATCCCTAAACAGGTAAGCCGAGGAGTGCAGTACACTCCCACGTTTCACCGGTTACGTTTACGCCCCACTATGGAATAGGCAGTGTGACAATTGCTATACACTGCGACTGCGAGCACACTACTAGAAAATCTAAATTAGAAAATTTTTAGTAGTGCTCGACCTGCGAATCGAACCCAGGACCTCCCGTTCGGCA
>DWFO01004229.1:0-11511 GCA_018246595.1 Mimoniades nurscia nurscia
CACTACTAGAAAATCTAAATTAGAAAATTTTTAGTAGTGCCCAACCCGGGAATCGAACCCAGGAACCCAGGACCTCCCGTTCGGCAGTCGCACTCGCAACCAACACGACCAACGAGGCATTTTCTAACTCTCAAATTAAAAGTTCATTGTACTATATATTAATTCCAAAACAAATCTCAACTTATTTGTGTAATGTGCACCTAAAAAACATTCGTATAGTTGTAATTATAATAATAACATAGTTTTGTATAAATCTTTCACACTATTATTAACTACTATTAATCACGGTAAATATATAGGTACACTTATTTTTACAATTTGACTACTGAAAAATGACCGATGGTTAAAAAAACCAGCAACAAAAAATAAAAATTTCAGCAAACTTCTCGTATAATTTCGTATAATAATAATAACTAGAAGAGTCTATGTTTAATTATATTAAAAAATAATAGACTCAAGACTTACAACCAAATATTCATTAGACAATGACGTAAGTACTGGATCCTCGATGATGCTTTTTAAAAAAAGGCACTTTAGATAATGTCCCTTGCCATGAGCTACCACATTTCTCATTAATTTTCATTACGGGAATTTACGATGGTTTGAAAATATATGATTATGGTATTCGTAACACTTAGCTGTTTGGTTAAACATTTTGTACTTGGCCCGCGGTCCTAGTATAAAGCATAGGTCCATAAATAACGAGGAAAATAGAAGGTGAATACTTCCACAAGTATCCTTTTGGGATCGGCCAAAGCATTCTTTTAAGATTTATTGCCGAACTTGAGCACATTACTTATTCCTTATGTGCCTTGGCATCCGATACTCCCTTAAATTTGGACATTCGTAACTGAATTCTTTTTTTTTAATATTCCGCTAACGTTATAAAATACAAAAAGTAATTTCGCCAGACATTTTGCCGAATAAATGTTCGTACGCCATATCTTGAGGCATTATGATATCAGCAATATCGTCGTAATTTACTACATCCAATGTATAATAAAACTAATGGCCATAAAAGTTGGGTCGCAATAGAAAAATAAAATATTTGCTGAAATGTTAGTTTACAAAATTTGATATCATTATAAACCAGACACATTTGCCACAACGCGTCTTACAATTTATATCCGAATCTACATTTAGTTTACATATCACATTACAAACTATGTGTAGGTAAATGAAAGTCCATAACAGACATTATCTTACAATGTTTCGACTTGATTTTATGTTTCGAACATTCTGTTGCGAGAGGATGATACCTACTTATATGGGAGCGGATCTCACATAAACGCAATAATTGTTGCCGAGCTAAACGCTAGACCTTTCAAGACTAGAAAGTGGAACGAGCCATAAAAGACATGGTGCAACCAGCCGATATCAATATCGTAAAATACACGTCCGATTGCCTTGTGATAGTTGGGAACATTCTAGAAGCAACGGACAGGGTTACCAGTCGATTAACAACTCCCCAACAGAAGATAAGGCAGAGATACTCGCAATCTATATATTTTACGTCCATTTTATCTAAATTGCAGGTGCGGGTGAATGTATAGGACAGGAATTCTTGTAAATGTCTATTCGTACTACTCTATCTGAAGGCTCGCGAAATTGACTAGCAAACCTCAATAGCATGTCTATTGACGTACTACTTAGGATAGTTTACTTCTGAGTTTATGCACGGATTAAGCCCGCCCTTCAAACAAACATACTGTACAAATACAAATTCTCTGATTAATAAATTAACTACATTTCGTATAGGTACATTGTATAAGAATAAAAGCAATATGAACCTCTGCTTTTATTACGATACTGTTACAGTTCAACAGTACAGTTTGATATAAATAATTTTCAATGGTACTTTATTCGATAAAAATGTGGCTATTGTTTTATTGTTAAATGTTTAACATGACCTCCCTGTAATCGGCGGGAGCACATGAAGACGGACCTTGTATTGGCCCGAAACAAAAATTTAATGGAACTAGTAAAAAACGTAACATCACACCGGTAATTCGCGAAGAGGTAGGCGGAGGATTGCACTAGGTACACTCCCACGTTAGGACTATTATTAATATAGGTATGTACTATTAAGTTATATGATTACTATTTTACTTCTATGTTTTACACTCCCTCAGTACATCGATCATACATCCATAACGATATGGTATAATCCATTACAGCAACTGACGTGAACAAAGCGATTCACGTGGTCCTTTCAAAGTATCAAGCCAACATTTTATTCTTCACTAGCGAGTGTTTTCTGATACGCGCAATCTAATACAAGAGGCAAAAGCGAACCCGTATTTTCTATGCGTTCCTTTCATACATGTCAGACCATATATTATAACGCGAACAATCAGATTAGAAATTACAATACAAACTCATGAATATTTTCAATAAAAACGCCCAAGATAACACCGCTTAAGTTATAAATCTAGCGAACGCTTCGGAACCGACAAACATGGTTACAATTTCTATAGTATAGGTACATGTAGAAAATAACAAATAATGAACAGAAACATTGCTCAGTAGTAGATGCGATCGGGCGTAATCTCCCGTCATCTACGAACTGGGATTGGCTGTCGGAAATTTACGTTCCGCAATTACCGCTACAGCCACTTGTCAGGTGGACATTTCAAGAGCCTCAGGACGTCTTATCTGTGCTGGCGATTGAGCATTTATTAAGGCGTACGGCCCTTAATAAATGATCACTAACAGTGCATATCATGTAGGTACTACATAGATTTGATAAAACTATAAGGTGGTTGATGTTTATGATAACAAATAATATAAAACATTATATGCATTATGTTCCATGTATACACTAATAACGTAGAATGTGATTATTTATCATTAAAAATATTATCAGCACACTAAATTTAAAGTGCATTTAACCAATTAAGTAGGTAATGGATTAAATTGAATATATGTACCTACATAGCAGCATTGCCAGATTTTTTTTGCAAAGACGGGATGTTAAACTTTTTGAGTGAAAACGCGGAATTCTTTCGCCAAAGCGGGACATATTACAAAAATGTATATAATCAGAAGTTTTTAAATAATTATCTTTTTATTTGAGTTTAAAATTACGTTTATGTGATAAATCGATAGCAAAAATAGCCATAGAAATGTATTTTAATAAAACTGCGATATTGAAGGTTCCTCAGCACGCTGCACGCACGGTCGAATTATACCCAAAAGTGGGATTAAGCCTGTTCCGCGCGGGACATTTAATTTTGATTTTAAAATCAGGACGTCCCGCCAAAATCGGGACGTCTGGCAACGCTGGTACATACATACATAATAATTAGCTAAGAATTTTAAATTGTATTACTGAAATAATAAATGTTTTAATAAAAGTAAACAAAAGGTAGCTTAATATCCAAGGGAAAGAATTTAAAGATGTTTTATGTCATGCTCGAATGCAACTGGAAAAATCCATGTTACATTATATTCTTTCTTATTACGCAAGGTACTAAACGAATTCTTCTCTGTGTGCAGATTTATAAGAGGGTTTTTTAAACAATCAACGCTTGTAGTTACGGCGTTTCTACTCTGAACACATGGCAGTATCTCAAAGACGTGCAATTACAGCAATTACGCTGAAGACAAATATTGGCCAGCGCTGACAAGGCGGTGTTTAGCCGCTGGGACTGACAGCCGTTCATTGCAATGCTCTACCTCGGGGAGCGCATCGGCTACACAGACCAACTCCAATTAACTCTTTATCTAAGCCCAAACATGAGATTATTGTTTAATATTTCTTGGATCTATACATACCTACTTTCAACAATCTCTTCTTAGCTGTACATTATACACGTTGTAGACAGCACATTTTTCTTAATGTTAAATACTTATTAAAAACTGACAAACTGTCATTCTATTTGAGAATCCTTTATTATTTATAAGCGTTTTAAAGGCAATGGTAAATATATTCATACAACTACAGCGTGATGGAAACAAAATCGTTTCCCACAGTTTCCTTTGCTATTCTCTGATAGAATAAATACTGTACTTTGAGACAAGTACTGTAACAGACGACTCATTATATTATACATGTTTAGTTAGCCATTCTAGTCAAATTTAGATCATTACTTACGTATATCTTTATAAGGTTATAAAAGATTACATTAACTGGACACAGTATTTTTATATATTTTCATAATCGCTTTTCATTAATTTACTGCAAGTTTTTTAACCGAATTGAACTCCACATAAAAACCAAGACTACGAATATGATTATGGAATACTTGTATAATAAATACCTAGATATTACTGTAATTTGTATCTCTAAAATGGCTCTAACGAATTTGATGAAAATTATATCATTTTTTAGGATCAAAGTATTTTTTATGAGCGGTTCCAAGCAACACTTTCAATTCTGTTACCTACTTTTTTTAAACGATGATGTACGAATAAATATATTACACGATACTTTTGTTTATTTTCCTGCTAGACTTCGCAATTACAACCTTTCAGTTCTAGTTACGCACAGTTACAGTATCTGTAACATAAGTAATTACAGCAATTACGGTGAAGGCAAATATTGGCCAGCGTTGACAAGCCGGTGTTTAGCTCCGTCTCACAGCCGCCCATTTCCTACTCCCTTCGGGAAAGAACAGCCTGTCTCATAGATAACAACTGAGAACGCTACATCGTCTATAATCCACATTTAATAATTATTAATAAAGAAGTTTAATTTTGATACAAATAATACATTTTCATTACTATTGAAACTTTGTCTCCTTTGGAAACATCTTATTAAATCTGTCAATTACTTAATATAATTTTCATTAATGATAAGTACCTACATGAAAAAAAAACTTTTAAGTCATTAAAAGTGTATCCTTACGCAAGGTCTTCAATGGTATAGAGCTTTGTTAAGTTATGTATGTATGTTTTAACGGTATAGCTCGATTAGTTCTGGATATATCTGAAATTAAGTTTCATGAGCTCTCGCCGATCTAAGCGAAGGTAACATCTAATTGGTTTCTGTACGAAGTACAGTTTTAAACGTCAAAACAAAACAGCAGACTTCAAAGAAGATTTCAACACAACAAATTTCTATAACCTACTAATGAATTTTATAAGTAGGTACCTATATAAAAATATTAAAAGTAGATAGGTAAAGTTCAACTAAGATTTAATTATCTGATGGCGAAAATAATATAATTAATCGCGTACGTGCCTATAAATATATTATTCAAAGCGGTCAGTAATTAAATCTTTCTCAATATCTCGTTTTAATAACTTGTGTAGGTAGTTGCTTGGCCTAGCAATATAGTTCCGGCTTATATTGGAAGCATCTTTAACATTATATTAAGAACACACGTACACACCTACAAAATGAATCGTGACCATGAAAAAACCGTCCAGCAAAAACAGAACCGAATCAATTCACGACTACTTCATAATAGAAACATTAAATCTTCCACCATACAATTTGGATACAAAAAAATAACAATCAACCAATACATCGAGATAACTTTGAATTGAGTAGCGTGATCGATATTTGAACCGACAATTTGCGTATAAATTAATACGGCGAAACGATTCGATCAACCACAGTCCGATGGTGTCTACACACTGAGAAACTTCCGGATTCTAGTTTCGAATATAATAAACCTAACACGTAACTAAAAAACGTAACGTTACGCCCGTAATCCTCAAAGAGGTAGGCACAGTAGTGTAGTACACTCCGTTCACGGTGTAACCGTACTTCTTATTAGTTAGCATTATTTCATAAAACGCATGGTAACAACATTCAGTATGCATTCGGGAATTAATCGTACCGCGCGTACTCATAACAACATCTTTTAGCTTACATCAAATAAACGCTATTCATTCAAACAACATATTTCCTTTGACAGTGTCGGTAATAGCGCGTGCACTCCTACGTTTAATCAACGTTTACATCCCACTATAGAGTAAGTGGTGTCTATTGCTATACGTCGGGCACATATTGAGACTCCAAGACACTACTGAAAAATCTTAGTTCGAAAATCCAGTAGTGCTCGACCCAAAATTTGAACCCAGGACCTTTCGATCGATCGATCGATCAACGACGCAGTGAATTATTTTCTAAAGAATACCATAAAACTTGAAGCGAAGTAGTTTAGTTGGACAATGGTTTTTTGTCAGAATCCCTTGTATGTAAACATCTACAATTATCGAACGAACTTTGTACCCAACATTCACACGTTCAGTTGTTTGTTTTAATAATCAGTCAATCAATCAATCAAATGCGGAAGTGCTAACACGAATCTTCGTAAGTAAGAATATCTCGAGCGTTCTCTATCATAATGCGGTTCAGCACAGACATTAGGCTAACGTGTTCAGGAAATTATTTGCTATATGATTCATGATGATCACAAATCTTTGTGTTGAGTTGGAAATTGGGAGCTTTTTGTTTAGAATTCCTCGAATGCGAATTAAGATTATGCGGATGCCAAAGAAGACCTAGAATTACCTATCTTGATCAAATAAGTCAGATCAGGGCGATGGACACATAAGTAACAAACCGACGGTCTTGCATGAAGATCGATCTTGGCCTTTGTTTTGTATTCTACTATTAAACGTAACTTCACGCCTGTAATCCCCGAAGAAGTAGGCAGAGGAATGCAGAACACTCCCATGTTTCACCGGTTACGTTTACGTCCCACGATGGAATATGTGGTGAGCCTATTGCCATGCATCGGGCACATATCCAGACTCCGAACCACTACTATAAAATCTAAATTAGAAAATTTTATAGTGTTCGACCCGGGAATCGAACCCGTTACCTTCCGATCGGCAGTCGCACTCGCAACAAACACGACCCAACGAGGCAATAATTGAATAATATATTACCTTTTAATTGAATAATAATAAAAGATGGACTTACCTGTGACAAAAACACTTAAAAACGTCGCCAGCCACCAGGCTGCTTTTGTCGACGGTGAAAACATGTGTTTGTCGATGTTTCGTCTGAAATAAAACGAGATCAATCTTAGTATAATGGCCACGTACCTATCTTTTTTCAACACTATTAGATAAACTATGCTCCTAAAGTTTTATCATTGCTGATTATACGTTATTATTACAGTGTAATGTAAATATTGGCATAAACATTGACAATTTTGTTTACACTTTATATAAATTCAAAATATCAGAAATGATACGATTGAGTAAAAATATGTAAATGATAATTTTCAAACATTATCCTTTTATTCAAACATTATTATTCAAATTAAATTAATCGCGTCTTAACCTATTATATTCGATAAAGTAATTGTGGTAGTAACAATTTTATCAATGTAATATATTTAATATATTTTCTAATGTATATTTTATGTAGATTTAAATTATTTCATTTAATGTATCTTAAAATACATATTACGTAGTCATAATATCTGTAGTGGGATGTAAAAAGTATTAATAATTCAATCTTATGTAATAATCATAATGTCAACATCATGAGCCCTTTCATCATCACAGTTTTGGATACGAGTGTAAGAATAAGAAGAACTAAGGCCATAGTCCGCCGCACCTTCCAAGTGTAGGCTTGGAGATTTCACCCGCCTTTAACAACATTGAGTTCAGTAAAGTGTCCAGATTAAATTATTCCAACTTATGTAATTCTTTGGCCTTCAATATTACCAATTATATGTTTACTTGTAAACATAAATACCTACACGACTTTTGAACTTACGAGTAATTTCTGTCTACTAGATTGTCTCAGTGTTCTCTGCATTGGTGATCAAAATATATGAATTTTGCGATTTTGCAGTATGATAGCATAATACATTTAATATTTAATAAATAGCGACTTCTTTTCAGTTGTTTTTATTTCATCATCAATATCAGTCTACGTTCGTTGCTGGAAATAGACCTTTCCTGGAGCATTATTGCCCGTAATTACAGCTCTGGACTTGAGGGATGGAGATTGCAGGACACGACTTCTCGCATCACCTGCATCGCTGTCCGTAAGCCGTTAGAGCATTTAGTCATGCCTATGTGGCCGGTACAATATCACAGTCACTTTTTATTTCACACAAGCTTGTAAATACATCTATCTTCTATCATATATGACCTTAGGCTGGCTATTGATGTCTTTATGCAACTTCGTCATACAATCATAATTTAGTGCCTTTACAGCAGAAATAGCACTGACCCACTGATGAAATTATTTTGCTGCAGTAATTAAATGCTAGGTAATCATAGCATGGTTTGAGAAAAATCAACTTAGGCTGTAGGGGTGAGTATGTGAAATTCCAAATATTTCTTCCATTTGTGATGAAGAGATGGCACTACACATTTTCGTTTCGAGTACATTTTTCCCATTAACAAAAACCGTTTATAATAAATATTTCATTTGTTTTGCGATCGCATTTTAGGGATATTTGTATCAAAGGGAACCCTGTATTAGGGCCGGTCCACACGGCGCGTTGCGTTGCGTCGTCGCAACGCAACGCAACGTTTCTACGGCGCAATCATAACGTGCCGTCGTCGCAGTGGCAGTCGCGACGCACAGTTGCGGCGAGCATTTTGTGGAACCATCCCATCAACGCACAAACAACTGAGCGCTGTCGCCGCTGCCGCTCCGGCGACGCAATGAGTACATCCCGCTCGCTTCGTCTCGGCCGCTGCAGGTCCGTCGCGTGTGCGGGCGTCGACGCAACGCATCGTGTGTACGTACACTATGATTATTAGTATGTAAAACGACGCAGAGACAGCGCTACGTCGACGCAACGCTGACGCAACGCGCCGTGTGGACCGGCCCTTACTCCTCGGGCTTATTTCGTATTATAATCAAGGATCGAATAAATACGAATTTATATTGATTTATTTTTATTCCTTTTCTAATCATAACATAAACATAACAACGCTTGTAAACAACGAAGAGATAGGCAGAGGTGTGTAGCACACTCCCACATTTCACCAGTTACGTTGACGTCCCAATATGGAATAGGTGGTCAGTCTATTGCCATACACCGGGCATATATCCAGACTCCGAGCCACTACTAGAAAATCCAAGTTCCCAAAATCCAATAGTGCCCGATCCGGGATTTGAAGCCAGGACCTCGTGATCGGTAGCCGCGTTTACTTTCAATACGACTAACGAGGCAGTCAAAAGTATTAAGTGTATTTGCTGTCTAAGAATGTTTAAAGTAATACTGCAGAAACGGAGGCTCTGGGTCCAAATTCAACATAGGAATTAAAGGAATAATGAAATGCAAAACAAGAAATTTAGCTTTTTATTGCTATTATAAAACATACAACAGCCAAATGTCCCCTTACATGACTATTCATAATCATTATATTAATGATATTATTTTAATCCCTTACAAAAGCTATATTTTGGATGTCCACATCCACAAAGCTCGAAGGGCACTTTAGTCCTCAAAAGACTATCACAGAAGTGTGGTTACCCTGACAGCTAAGTTGTAAAGCAATTATTTTAAATGTCCTCAAAATTGCTCTGGCAATGCTTTAGAAGACATTTTACATAATCAATGTACCTTTACAAATACATGAAATGTATTAACAAATATATTATAATACATACATATATGTAATAATTATTCTCTTATTATAATTAGCGATTATCATCTATACGTCAGAATTTTAAAAATGTTTGTATTTCAATATTTCATATCACATAGTTACAATACACCCAACTCCTAGGGTCACTCCGCAATGCAGTTCTGACAAAAAACATAAAATATCAACGGGTAACATGTAGTTACTCGTACACATGTGCCGGCTTCACTCACGTATGCTCTACGGTAAGTCTTGACTAGGTCCGGACCCGTACGAGGGCCTCCTACATGAGCCGCGCCGACCAGTCTCCGCCGCGACCTCGCCGCAATCGGCCGGAGCTCACGAAGAAGCACCTCGTTCGGGTCCGGACCTAGTCAAGTCCGGTAGGAGTCAAGCCCGTACACATGTAATCATGTGTATAAACACTTACGAAATATTTAACAGTGAAATAAGTAACATGCAACTGACGAATGGCAAAGTAGATCTATGTAATGGCATATTATTATATATTACACACTCATGTATGTGTATATTAATAGTAATATTATTAAAATGAATAGCAGCGTCAGTGAACAGGATATTATCCAAATGCTTAAGTTATGAATATCAAATGCTTAATATTAGTCTTAGCCTACCCTCATTGGAAATCATATCCGCTACATATGCTGCTTAACGGCAAACATAGATTCTGTAGCGGGATATCGTTTAAATGATTACTAAATATATAGACAACCTGCTTACATTCATTAAGTAATGCTACGAAATATGCATTTAATAATAACAGTAATAATACGTGATCAAACAAACTTCCAAGTGAAGTGCGATCAGTATTATTCGAGTCACTTTATTCGAAGATATAGACGTGAAATATATTTATTTTTAATACAGATATTTCACATCTATATCTTCGAATAAAAAAGTGAAGAAATAATAATAATAATATATGTGTATAATTCGGGGGTTGCGGGCATTGCTCCCTAGCGTTGACGGGGCAGGAGAGATCGGGGATGAAGTATGCTTGTCTGTGGATTGCTGGCGCCGATATAAAGAACACTTCCCCCCCCCCCCCAACCCTTAACCCTATAAGTTGAAACTATTCCCCTCGAAAGGGAGAACCCTCCACCTTTGAGGGAAATATCTGCCTTTCCCATGTCTTCCTCTAACTGAGCTCATCACTTTTATAAACAGTAGAGCAACGTAAGATTTTTCGCTATTGTTAACAATTAGTAGCTTAAGTCTAGCTTAAATCCGCGTGCACAGTAATAAAAATCGGTTAAAGAACTATTTAATAATATTACACGTAAACATACATACATCGAACTTAACAATTATGTAAAATTAATATAAAAATAAAAGCTTGTAAAAATTTTATAATTGTGGTAATTTGAAAAAAAGATTAATTAAAGAAAACATATAAAAAAAATCACACAGATTCGTTTTCATTTTATACACATTAAAAACAAATTGATAATAGGAGAGGTCCGTGTGTGAATTGATTTTATGGCAAACGATAACATAATCGGAAACATATTATTGTAATTTCAAAAACATTATGTACTTACAAAATGTACTTAAATTGCAGTCTTATATAAAACCTTATATACAATAAAACGTTACTTTTATTATGCCTAATAAACCTTTGGTTAGTGTTGCTACTAATAAACAAGGTACAATAAATCTATTATGTAACATATTAAAAAACACATGTCAAAAAAATCAGTTAATTTGCTAATTGCCTAACATAGAAACCACATTATCACACCTGTATGAGTCATTTCAAATACACCAGCTCAGAGAGCAGAGCAGATTTCAATTTAAATTAAACTTTAACGCACTTCTATAGTCTATTTATAATTGCTTTGTGACGATTCCTGATCATCCCGTTGCCACTTAAGACTACACTTTATTGAACAGTACTAAAGTTCTATTTTCAAAACGATCAAGGGGTGCATGAAAGGAGCCTCATCGAGCGGCGACTATGTCTGTTAAACA
>DWFO01004230.1:0-11509 GCA_018246595.1 Mimoniades nurscia nurscia
ATAAGTGCCCGGCATATGGCAATAGGCTCACCACCTATTCCATCGTGGGACTTAAAAGTAACTGGTGAAACGTGGGATATGGATAAATAAATATTATATTTCTTATATTTAAATGAAATGATCAAACTAACAAAAAACTCTATTCTGAGTATAAAAATTAAGAATTACGACATATATTTACACTTTCCTTCACGAAATCTCCACCGTTTCTATATCGATATATAACTAAAACTATAGCCAAACTGATGTTCACTCGTAAGAAACTCCTTCGTATACTAACATGTATTTATATGAAAAAGTTTTCGCTGTAAATATTATTATAGTAAATCTCTTTGATTTATGTTCGTGTAATGCAAAGGTATTTAACGAAGATTTGTTGCATAGAAACAGAAGGCAATTGCTTTTTCCAAATTCAACTTTGTTGCAGGTAAGTTTATTTTTTATACATGTGAAAATTATTTTAAAACTTAAGAGCTTAGACCTCAACCATTTAACATCATGATTCAATTTCATATACAGTAAAATTAATAACCGTAAAATACGTAAATTAACGCATTACACAGATCTGAACGTAACATATTTTTCAAATATAAAGGATAGCATAGAGGCTGCGGATGATTTAGGAAAAAAATTGAGTTATAATCACAGGTGTGTCCCTAGAGTCGCACTAAACTTTCGATCTGATTGATTAAACAAGGGAAGAAAATTGATAAGTTTTCGTAAGAAATAAATTGTCTGTCAGACGGTATCAAATGAGATTAATGATTTACAATATGGCCACAGATTTACCAACAGTTTATTTATTTCATACAATTATTTTTGTGTCACATAAATATAATTCTTATTTTCCATTTATGTATTTGATAGGAGTTATGTAAGTACGAGTAGGTTCCATTACAAATGATATGAATTAAAATCAATAACTTATATTATACAAGTAAAGTGTACGGTGTTGACATCAGATTCTTCAGTTCGTTTCTTAAATAGTCATAGTTAAACTGACTTTAAATTGTTGCATTTTAATTACCATTTCTTAGTACGTATGCCCGATTTTAATTATAATAAACAGGACCAATAAATACAATAAAATACAAATAAAACAGTAAAATTACGGCATTAAATGAGACATATAGGCTCACGATTTCATTCAACATTAATATACAGTTCCATCTGTCTTTGGTGTATGTCCTGTGACGTCAAGCAATACAACAAAATATAGAGGTTAAAAGACAATGGGCAGTTTCGCTATTGATCAAAGTAAGTTGGAGTATTTAGAAGAATATATCATTAACAGTTATTTGTACAAGGTCTGCTGATACATCATGTTGCTAAATTTAAAATACAATACGAATAATCCTGTATTATTATGAATCCAGTACAACCCACATGATGTATGAGTAACAATCAAAATTTCTTTCCAGTTCAACGTTGGTATAGGCACTCCAACAGCTGTCAAGACAGTCAACGTGAACTGGGCGTTCCAAGCGAACTTCCAACTGCCATGGAATCGTTCCCAAATTCCAGTGGACATCTTGGAGGCAAACACTGCTTATATCACAGAAGCCAGAAAAAGAAGAGAGGTACATGACACGGAGGAAAAAGGCGGCGATTATGAAAATGACGCAAGAATTTATCATTTCTACAAATATGTCGAAGATGTTCTAAATGGGTAAGTCTAGACTAGACTATTCTCTTGTGAACGTTACAAAATCATTTTCGTAGTTTACTTAACGTTTACGATTTATAGTTCAACTTATATTTTTATTAATATTTTTTTTACCGTAAACAAGTCGATGCTAAAAAGTCGAGCTAAAATACAGTCTATAATGTTTATCATCGAATGTCTACCTATGAAATAATTCGAAATGCTTGTGTGCGAGTTTCGATTTCGTACGATATAATATATGTACATATACTTACATTTAGGTTCCTGCTTCTATAACATGAAAAATGCAGTCACAAAATCTCTTATAATATATTGTTCATTAAGTATCCAAATTTGTTTATTTTCAAACTTTACGCTCCTAAGGTAAGGTAAGGTCGCGTGGCAAATAACGCTGCTTAAGTTAGCAGGGCGCCATTTCGTGTATCTTTTATAATATCTTCTTACTTTTAATGTCTTATAGTGATGTATAAAAAAAATATCTATTTAAGTATATATTTATATGTATATATGTAATTTGTCAGCCGTCTGGTTACCATACCACAAGCTCTGTTGATGCTTACTTTGGGATCAGATGGCCGTGTGTGGAGATGTCCCAAGATATTATTATTATTGTAAAATAATGTGTATACTTACTGTATTGTACTCGTATATACGTAGATTGTATTGGATAATAAACTACCACAAGCCACTATCCAATCATGGCGACTTCACGGATAATCAATTTGATTTATACGGATGTAAGCAATTAAAAATTTAAATTGAATTATATTTATGCTCACATGATAATTATATTGGATATTTGAAAATTACAATCCATTATCAAACGAAACAATGTTTTCATAAAGTAATATAATATTTGAATCTGCCCTATCTCATCGAACAGTCAGTCTGTCAATGTACTCTTCAAATTCAATTAATTTCACTCGACAAATTTCAATTTAAAACATCAATCTTAGTTCATTACATTCGATAAATTAATAAATATATACATGATAGAATATACAAGAGTATTATCCTGGCGTAATATAATTGGCGATGAAACGAATATAGAGACTATTAGGGATAAGATATTAATTTTAATTAAATTAACAAGAATATAAAATAGAGTATATTTAATAGCTTAATGTGGTCACGTCAGATCTGTGAGGGCAGAAATATTTGGCTACAAATCATTTATGTACCTACCATTTATGTGCTCAAAGTTGTACAGTTATACATATATATTTATGTGGACTGTCCGTTAAGGTCCATAAATTAAACCGTAACTAGTAAATATTTATTTGTAATTTCTTGTGTCAACCATGTCTTGCCTGTCAACTGCTAATGCTTTACAAATATCAGGGAAGCCTACACGGAGTACACAATATTTGCTATTTATAATTAATTTGTATTCTGTAATAAATTATTTCATTATTCTTTTCGAATTTAAATTAACTGCCCGATGTAAGTCTGATTCCATGGAATTCGCGATGCAGGGGACCTTCATTGGAACTTTACATAAATTTATTTTTAAAATGTTCTGAAGCTACAATGATCGCTTCAAGAACACGAGCATTAGATCTAATTGGAAAAATAACTTCATACTTAAATGAGATTTGATAAAAACTAATTTAGTCTAAGTACACATCCGTAGCGAGCTGAGAGTCTTCTTACAGGGATTTGCTGGAAATGCTATAGCATTAATCAATACCGTATTCTGCATCGAAGCGACAATGTAACCGCAGACGACATTGTCATATTCAAATTGTCTCATTAATCGCTCACAGTTACTCGTTACCAGTAAAACGTGAGTACATCATTGATTTATTTCACAATCGGATAGCATCTACAGGACGCAATTTTCACATAAATTGGTTTTGTCAATTCCCATTTCTCGTACGTCATTTATTGCGATTTATTACTGTTTACCCAATCGGGTAATGTAAAAGGCACACGAAGCCTTTCCAACATTAACTACATGCGCTCCTGATTGTACTGCTATTGATTTTTATTATCACCTTTACATCCACAGAAATAATCGGGTGCTCGGAAACCTTTATAATGAAGTAAATTTCAGCTGGTAACGTCATTTGTATATCTGATTTTTGTTCTCGTATGTTTGCTGTTTCCAGTTTCAGCTTATTCATCCTTGCTATTCTATTTAATAGGTGTACCTAATAATTTTTAGACAAGCAATTGAAAGGTGTATTATCTTGGATATTATATTGGTTGGATATATATTATATTATTCTTAATCAAAATATACAAAACAAAATATACAATTAGTTGAAACGTAAACTCATATATTTACGTTTACATCCCATTTTGGAATAGGTGGTCAGTCTATTGCCATACACTGGGCACGTATCCAGACTCCGAGCGATTACTAAAAATTTGTATTAAAAATCTACATTAGAAAAATCCACTTGACCAACGAGGCCATCAAGTAATTAAGACAATATGGAATTATTCAAGACAAAAGTAAATAGCCGCTTCCTAAGCAAGCGTTTTACGTCCAAAGCTGAATCTCGGTTTCCATCTTTAGGGTAGCAGTCAAATGCGAGCCTTATATTTAAAAAAAAATCACCTAGAAACGATATTATATTTGCATCTTTTTGGTCCGCATACGTCAATGTGCTCACAATTTTAAGGTGCACAAACGTGGGTGAATTTTTTATACATTTTCAACACAAGATATAGGTATAACTGTATCACTGTTTCAACACAAGATATTTTCTAAACTAGGATATTGCATGACCACAATTCACGGCGTTTAGCGTCACAATGGTGAATGAAATATCTGATATATTAATAATAATATTACAGATACAGTCACAACGGATCATTTTGCGTACTGAGGACGCTGTGTCAGCTTGGAGCTGAACATCTGCACACTGAAGTGGAGGACGACTTACTGCACGAATTAGCCACTTTCGTTTTAAAGTACGTAGTACACTTATGACATGACATTTACATGGCAGTTTTAGCATGGGAAAAGAATATTTTTGGTACAATTCGCACTCAATCGTGTGAGTCTAAACGAGGCAGAGCCTGAGATAATTGTATGCCTGTAATCATTCGTAGTTTGTCTTTAAAATCGTTAGACTCATAACATAATTATACTAAGTTACGAGAAAATCTATGACTTTTTCATGGACTTCAGGGTCATAAAATGGGTTGTATGATCACCATTATAACATTATATTCCTAAAAAAAATCGTGTCTTTCTTCCAGCCCATCAAATGACATCTTACCTAACGGAGCCTTGGCAGAATCAGCTCCGTATATCCAAGCTCATGATGCTGGCAGAAGAAATGAAGACTGCTTCTCTTTATACCACAATTGTTCTATTTCTCTTCTAGATATATTTTCCAAAATATAAAATTGGACTTAATCAATTATTCTTCAATGAATTATAATTATTATTATTAACTTTAAATTGTTTGCAGTATTGTTGTTAATAAGATTGTAGTTAATAATTTAATGCAAATTACTTTATTGGTTCTCTTCAATTATAATATCACTATATAACCCCGTAAGATACAACACTAATCAATATTGAGAAAATCAGCAATGAATCATTAATACGGCCACAAAATGCTAATATACGTCTCTTATCTCCTACGTAATGATTTTGCAAAGTTGTGACTAAGTTAAATAATTGTATGGTTCCGTTGTTGTTCGGTTACCACACTCTAAAGACAACCAACCAAATGGCGATGCTATCATCACTTCTGATCACTTTATAAAAAAGGAGGGCTTTTACTATTTGTCCGAATTTTCCTACTGTTTATTGTACTTTATACGGTCATTTTCTGAAAACTTTTCCTAGACAATAACGATAACAATAAAAAAAATGCGCCTGTAAATAATAACTTTTTTTTTCTATTCTTATTTTACATTGTTATATAAAAAAAATACGAAAAGCAAATGATGTTTTTTCCTTCATTTTACAAATCCCCCAGTATCTTTTATATTTTTCCCACAAGAATTAAGCAGTCAATTACGAACACTGAAAAAATAGTACCAAATCGGTATGGCCGTTCGCCAATGAGACACGTACTAACAAACATTTCATAATTATTATTTTCGACACTAACGAAAGTTTTCAAAAAAAATAACCCCCAAAATGACCTAATATGAACTTAAATCCAATAGGAGTCTTAACAAATCTCCTCTTATATTACAACAACATACATAATGTATATGACCATGGAATAAACATAATAGTACCAATTGCTTATAAAGGCATAATTGTTTACTGTAGACTTTAACTCAAGCACATTGGTTACCGTTTGGTTTGTATTGAACAGACTATCCCCACTGGGGTGTCCTTAATCGTGGTCACCACGGTTATGAAGCAGATGGCAATACTGTCGCCTAGATGGCAGTGCTAACGTCTCTGACACGATGTTGTTAACCAGGGTATCATAGACTTAAAGAACATTCATTAAAAACTACAAATATATTCCATACCGCATGTCTTAGATTTCTTAAAATGTTAACTTTTGGATGTCGGGAGCATAAAATAAACAATGAAATCGTCTTACAATATTTACTCATAATTCTAATCAGTACAATCCAAACTTTTGCAAAGTGTCAATTCCAATATGAGTGAAAGTGTCTAATATTGAAGATTCACAATCGGGGAACATAGTCTCGCAGCCTGCACGGGTCTCCCTGCCAAGCCTCTCGGCAGCGTGGTACTCGTTGTCTGTGTGGTGGGATAGTACGTCTCTGGTTGTTGATGGTCTGTAAACGATTGATACATTTAATTCTGATTTTTAAGCCTCCTCAAAATTGACAGGACATACGAACGTACAGTTACGTCTAACACTAACGTCTTACGTCTAAGAACACTTAAGTCTAAAGAAGCATTAGTGTCATATGAACAGAAATAGCTATAAATACAAATAAATAAAATTGGAGTGTCTGATCATTATTTTAAAATAACCGCTATTTAGAAAATGCATATGTATACACGATAAATACACCATAATAACATTTTTTACTATATTTGTCTATCTGTCTGTCTGTTTGTTCCGGCTAATCTCTGGAATGGCTCAACCGATTTTGACAGGATTTTCACTGGCAGATAGCTGATGTAATAGGAAGTAACTAAGGCTACTTTCATTTTAGATTTTGTTAAATTCCACGCGGACGAAGTGTCTTGCACAGCTAGTGTACATATATATAAATCTAATAATTACATTACAAGAACAAAACCACAAAATGTTTGTACGTGCGCGCTATACACGTTTTTCACAAGCAACGTTACGTTGTTGAACATTTTTATTAACCCCATACGAGGTTCAAGTAGCCGGGTACTTACGTGAATAATATATGGCCAATTTCTCCTAACAAGCCGTTCTCGTGGGTAAAAGGGACCTCCGCTGCCTCGCAGATAGTTCGAAGTAAGCACGGCCGGCCCGAATAACCGTACCTGAGAAAATTTTGAAAGAAACTTTAGATGAGAAAATTTTAGTTAGAAGGAAGCGTTATTGCTTGTTGTTTATTTGAAAGTTATTAAACGTAAATTTCGGTTTTGTACAGTTTTAGAGACAATATATTTTACTTTTTAGAGTTATTGTTTATACATAAGTATGTAATTGTGTTTCCAAATAAAATCGAAAAGGCAATTAATATGATATACTGGTTATGAAACATCTCATTTATAAAATAAATTTATTATCGCGTCATCTATAACTTATTTATACGATTATTATATGAACCCCTTTAGTGTAATATTTAACCCATAAATTTCCGAATCTAAATGAAAACAAATTTATTAAAAAATTTCAATTGCTTATCAACTTCTTTTCAATACTTTATAAACAACGTGACGGTTATAATAAATATTTATTTAAAAATACTACAAACCTTTCAATCATATGCTCGATAATTTTGTAAAAGTCCCAACGGTTCATTCTTTGTGGTTCCTCCTCTATCTCCATATTATTTCTGTCGATGATTTCCTGGCGCCTTATAGCTTCTTCCAAAGGCAATTCAGTGAATACTTTCGATGAATCCACATCATTTACAAAACCGCCTTCAGTATATAACAGAGATCGTTTTCTTCGATTGTTATCATCAAATGTTATGTCTACTAATGTATCATTATCTTCTTCGGATGTATTAGTAGTGTTTTTTGCTTTTTCGTTCATTCCTCTTGAAGAATCTGGATCTAAATTTGTATCAATTGCATTTTCGTTAGGTATTTCTCCATCCATGTCTCTTGAAATCGTATTAGCAAACCCGTATATTCTACTAGTATATTCGGTACTGTTCGTGGGTAAATCATATTGAAACTTTATCACAGTACCAACTGTAACAGACGCCTCCTTCAGATCAACAGGCACACCCAGACCTATAATAAACTGAAATTAAAAATGAAATTATTGATGGTTATCCAAATATTAGTAACACAATTGGATATTAAACACTTTAAATTATATTATTCAACATTTTGAACAGTATTGTCTGGTCACAAGCGATTATTTCGGAGAAAACTTCACGAACATTTACAACAATGACTATAATACATTCGAAAAACTTCCAATTAGATTGCATTTTATTCACGTCTCATCCGTGCGTCCAACCGATCGTAAAGTAGACTTCAATTGCGTCGGTCTCATAACAAAAGTCCAAAAGTAATTTGTATAAATAGTCCATAAATCTACTTGTACTAAAGTTTCGCGGCAAACAAGAATAAAATCGTAAACGAAAATTTAATTAAAAATTATGAAAACAACCTCAAACAATAATGAGAACAAAGTAATACCGGCCTTTCCGTGCCGAGAACGTACTTGGAACTTTTATTCTAATATAAATTACTGTATTGTTTTAGTCTGAAGGAATTTTAGAGATTATGATATTATACAGACAAGCGCTACTAATATCGATAGCTTGTATCGATATATCTATCGACACCATATTTAAAAAAATTACGAACTTATTCAAGTCTATGTACCTACATACATACCTTTATTCGTCTTAATGGAAACTTTCATTTAATGTTGCCAAACAAATTTATTTAATATGTATGTATGTACTATAAAAAAATATTTGATATATATTTATTAATAATACATATTATATGAAATACAACTATAAAATATTATAACCTTATAAAAACATTTAATATTTGTGATAAGGATCAAGAAAAAATCTAAATATTTCATAATTTGTATCCGTTTTATCTTTTCTCTGTCCATTACCGTACAGAAAAGAACAAAGAAAACTCTTGAAATATACAATAAAAAGCATGTATCTTAGGCTATATAACATATTATTTAAATTTAATTAAATGAATTGTCATCGATGCTTAGCTACCATTCATCGATGTACTTGTTATCAATCCCTATTTTAATAGCGACAAAATGAAGACGAGCCTGTTTCAGCGCGCCTACTTAATGACATTCCTATCATTAACTGTCTATTCATTTAATATAATGATCAGAATTATTTAGAAATGAATATTCCTGTAGGTCTGTTGATGAAATTATCAGCGACGTTGTTATGATTTCTGAAACATTACGGATTACAAATAATGAGTTTGTAAGTTAATGAATCACTGTTTGTATTTGATATTAATTTTAAAATTACATCAAACATTAAAATTTTTGTTATTATTGTTCTAATGTCAATCTAAATCCTTTATGGAGGAAGTAGAGAGCAGCGGTAAATATTCTTACTTCAAAATTAATCTTTTACATTATTCACTCTCTTCGTATATTATTTACGACGATTTCGAATACATTCTATCCTTTATCTTCTAATTCTGCATGCATTTTTAAAACTTTAAGAACTCAAAGCTTTGCATCTGTAACTATTTCAGTAAACACGTCAACGCAAACAAAACCAACGAAAGGTTTCAGCTAATCACGATCAAGATTAAAGGAGCCATTGGCACGTGGAGATATACGAGAAACACATCAACCAAATAAAACTTAGCTGGAACGGGCGCCGTCTGAAGCGCGCGAACTAATTGCATTTAAATTCACGAACGAAAAAGACCAAGGCTTCGTTAAGCCGGATCCGGTGTGCAAAGAAAACATCATTTGCTTAAGTTAAATCAGACACGACGGGGCAAATTTGTAAATTCATTGGAATGTGATGAAAAACTTGGGTACGAGAAATTGTACTGAACCTACGTATTCGTATATACTATTTATATATGAGTTAACGAAGCTTGATTGTACTTGAGTTACGTCAATATTAAACATTAACGAAATCAATTCTCAAGAACAATACATTATAAAAAGTACTCATCTGCCCTACAATACCATAGAGTCGTATAAAAATAAATTATTGCCTCATTAATTCAACTTGTATTAGGTACATAACATACAGGGTATAGGCAGAGGACTGTAGTGTTTCCACTCTTCAAAACCATACCGATGCCATCAGATAGGTATTGAAAAGTATAACTTAGGTTATGCCGATTTTGTTAATCCGGATATGACATTACCTATTATTTTTTTGTTAATCATGTTTATTGTAGTAATGCTAGTTGAAATGAATGACGATATTTTATTTTTACTTAACAGTATGTTGACAACGATATATCGACTTTTTTGAAACATTTAATTGTAGTACAAGACGTCCACTAATACACACAGTGCAGACATTTGTACACAAGGTCAAACGTGCTGTGTATTTGAACGTGGGACCGCATACTGCGCCTATGTTACTCTGGCATACTATTAAGACAAGCTTCGATTGGAACTTGGATCATAATTTATACAGATCTTGTTCACTATAAACACCCACTGAACATAAAAACATGTTTTTAAAACAATCATTAAATTAAAATAGGAACATAGTAAATCAGATTCTAATTAAAATTTCTAGTAAAACGTCAAAGTGTCAGTAGCGGCCCGGAGTTTCGATCTTGTCTACGATGTATGGCAATAGGCTCACGCCCTATTCCGTAGTGGGACGTACACGTAACTGGTGAAATGTGTGACTGCACTACACTCCTCTACCTACCTCTTCGGGGATTACAGTTATTAATATGTTAATTTTCATTTCTAACCACAAATATTGTCAAAAACCGAAATAACGTGTTATTTCCACAACGTAACTCAAGTAATCGATTCCAGCTTTACCACCCTTCAATGGGACTATTTCATACTAATGCAGATGAAGATACACAATGCTCAATGAAGATAAACATAGTTATGGATCAATAAATGCTATAGCAGTAAATACCTGAGCACGAGCCGGCCCACCGTCCGGATACACGAGGTACCGCCTCTGTCTGTGCACGGCTCCTAACGCAGCGAGCGAGTTTAGCAAAATCAACGTCAGCAACATTGTACGGCCGATAGGGTACATTTGTAGCGCGGACCGTTGATGTGTGAACGCTGCGCGCGATAAAATGTCGACTGTTTGCACAGAGAGCCGCCAGGTTAATGTACCGTGTTTGCTACCGATTTGGGATGTACCGAACGGTTACGGCCCAGTTACGGTAGCACGTGATCTATCAACTACACAGCTGAAACAAAATCGCCTCTGTCACGGCGCGAAGCCGCGCGCTCAAAGTTCATAACGTTGTTTGGTTAGGCTTTATAGAAAGATAAATGTACACGTGTTAGAGAATAATACTTCAGCCCATTTTATATTTTACTTTATGTATTATATTTCATATACATAAATCTTTTCAGACGCATTGAACACATACCTCCTATGTGTAATTTGGAATTATCGTGTTTGTTTTTCGCGTATACTAAGACGAATAAATATTAACCTTATGCGTTTACAAGTAAATGTTCCAGGTTATGTTTTTATAAAGATAGAACAGTAAGGGAGCGTCCAAGTATTACGTAACGCAATTTGGGGGGGAGGGGGAGTCTTGCAAAA
>DWFO01004231.1:0-11507 GCA_018246595.1 Mimoniades nurscia nurscia
TTTTGATGGCCCGGTACCGGATCGCGACCCGGCAAATTGCAAACGTTGGTATACCTACTCATATTAGGTAAGTCTGGCAGGCCAGGCCACTTCAGTAAACACGGCCTACGTTGCGTAAAGGTCGAAATGAGTAACAACATGCCTCGCGCCTGACCGTTTATCGTCACTTCTTAACTTGTTTCACAAACGTCTCACTATTTTGAACTGTGCCTAGAGCAGGGTTCATGTTCCCAGATTAAACGTGTGAGTCACACGTTGGAGCTAGATATCGGATGTTCATACATGTTTCGACATGGAAGACATCACTACTGAAACACATCACAATTGCAACAGTGCTATGAAAAATACTTTCCTTATATAAGTACATAAAACGTGTAGCTACTTTGCTTAGATGTATCATTATTGTAACTTAATAATATATTATAGTTATCAAAATATTGCGAGCAACTTACTACGTGTTTTCTTTATGCAAAATTTCCGTACTGAATTCCGTAAAACGGCAGTGATAGCCTAGTGGTTTGAAATTCGACCTCTCACTCCGGGAGACCGGTTTCAAATACTAGCGCGCACCTCTTAAAAATGAGCGTTTTAAGTTTAAATATAACGGTGAAGGAAAAAATCGTGAGGAAACCTTAGACTTTTTAGAATCTTAGACTTCATAAAAAAAAATGTAGGTACTCTAAGGCGTGTGAAGTCTGCCAACCCGCACTTAGCCAGCGTGACAGACTATGGCCTGCCCCGCCCCCCCCATTCTGAGAGGAGACCAATGTTCCAGCAGTGGAACGATAAAAGGGTCGAAAGATAAATTTAATCCTAATTTCACTATATTTTATGTATGTATGTTTATATAAAAGATCATTGTATATTAGCCGCCGGCATTACCCGAGTAGAAGTTATCGGTATATCGGTACAGGCAGAAGCTGGATGCGACAAGTCGAGGACAGGGTGCGATGGTGCTCTTTGGGAGAGGCCTATGTCCAGTGATGGACTGAGATAGGCTGATGACGATGATGATGATATCGGTATAGCAGATTTGACTTATATCCAATGCATACGATTTAGTACGGTTAGTTAGTATGCAATATAATACGGTTAAGTATCTATTAACAGTTGTAGGTATATTTTTTTACAAAGTTAACCTCGAGAGAGGCCTGTGTTCCTAGGTTCCTACAGCAATGAGACCATAGAGTTTCATGTGAAAAAAGTTTTAATTGAAGCTCTATGTACCTAAAGCAACACCGTACATGTAATCTAGTCACCTCGTACCACCTACGCAGTGTAATAATAATAATTACTACCTTATGCTAGGAGAAAGAAGTCATGTTACAAAAACATAATGAAAACGTCGAGGAATTGCACAACGCCCACAAGCGAGATGTCGAGGAATTGACAGCGGAGTGTGAGAAAAAGGGTAAATATAACATACCACTGCTATTAATGACAAGTGTCTAGAGTTTGGAATAAAGAAATGATATTAACTAATCGACTGCCTCGTTGGTCTCGTTGCTTTCAAGTGCGACTGCCGATCGGGAGGTCCTGGTTTCCAATTCCGGGTCGGGCGCCATCAGATTTTTCTAATTTACATTGTCTCGTAGTGTCTCGGAGTCTGGATATGTGCCCGGTGTATGGCAATAGGCTCACCCACCTATTCCATAGTGGGACGTAAAAGTAACTGGTGAAACATGAGAGTGTACCTACTACATTCCTCTGCCTACGTCTTCGGGGATTATTTGCAATATGAAACTAACCGTAATTTAAACCGTTAAAACTGAAATTTACTGCTGAAACGTTTTGCCACAAAAAAAAATTAATTATACGCGTCATGTCCGGTCCCTTCTGGGGTATGAATAATGATAATAATTATCATGTCAATTAAATTTCCCAATAATTACTTATAGCACAATTGTGTAATAAAAATAATTGCAGTGGAACAGATCCGATACGAGACGGACACACAAATAGCACAATGTTCTTGTGTTATAGAAGAGTTGCGTAACAAATTGAAAGAAACGGAAGCAGAGAATAGAGAAAAGGTAAATTACTTCTGGTCGAATTAAATTTAATGAGATAAAAAGCTATTTTAAAACATTGTCGTGTGGACGAGAAGTCTGTACGTGGTTTATGAAATAAAACTTTTAATTGTAGATACATATTATGATTATGGCAACATTTTGGATGCTATAACTAAATTATACCTATCTTGACTTTAGCTAGTAGGTATGACTGGTTTACTTGTAATATCTTGATTACTATGAAAAAAAAAATCACTGCCTTCTTGGTATAATGATAGTAAGGGTTATTGGCAATAAAAGAGTCCTGGGTTCGAATCCCGGGTCGACTACTACATTGAATTTTTCAAACTACAACAACTAGTAGCTGGGAATGTGATTTTGTGCCCGATGTATTGCAGAAAGCTCACCACCTATTCCATAATGGAACTTAAACATAACCGGCGAAATGTGGGTGTACTACATTTTCCTGCCAACCTATACGGGGACTACAGGCGTAATGTTAGTTTTGGTTCTATCAAGTCAAGACTTATTTGATTAAGAATTAATTAATTAATCTACGCCAACATTTCTAATGGATCTTATATTACGTCCCACTCTCCACTTCATATCGATCGTGTACTCTTCCTGGACGAGATTCCGAGATGAAGGAAACCGTAGTGTTACGCACTGGCGTGGTTATGACTTGTTTGTTTCCGGTACAATATGTTCCTTCACCGTTACCAATAGTTACGAGAGTACGGCAAATACTTGCTCAATATATACTTGCATTGCATGTGAAAGTTGTTTATCTTTTCGCTACGTAAGTGTCCTCATAGATTGTTAAATTTCAAATAGCGGGATATGTAAATATAATGTGGAATTCAGGGTTTGTTGGTGAAATTACCAGCGTTGAAGCAATTTTTCGGCATTAGCAGTGATGGTCTTGTAGTTTGGTATTGTCCGTTCCGAGGGGCTTCGAGTTCAAATGTGATGGTTTAATTTTCTAACATTCTGTGCAAAGGTTAAAAATTGCTTACGGTAAAGGGAAACAAGTCTTGACCAAAATGTTCTCTAAGGCGTGTGCCTTGTAATTCTCTATTAAGTCGCACTTAGCGAGCATATCAGACATTGGCTTTAGCTAGTTGTTGTTTTGACTGAGACATACGAGTATGTACATATATCCCGAAGAACCCCGAGCAACTTTATTATTATTTATTTATTTATTATCATTATTTTATTTATAACTCGATAACATTGTTGATTATGATCGATTTCAATTCGATCCCGTGATCAAGGAAATGTAAGATTTACACAACAGTACGGCGTGGCTAATGACGAAACGCCCGTTACAATCCAACACGGTATTTTCATTAATTACAACAATCGCGTATCATCTCCGTGGCCGTGGGTCCATGTGGTTGGTTTCAATTGTATCAGTAGGTACGTATCTAGAGTGGAGTGAAGTATTCAGTCAACATGTTGGTCATTTGGTATGTATATTATGGTAATTGGGTTGACATTCATTTATACCTACTGTTTCTAAGGTAAAAATGTGTTACAAATTGATAATAGTTGGAATTCATTATCGGTTCGTATTTTAAATGTTAACTAAAAATGCAAACGAATAAAACCATCACTTTGGGTATACTTGAGTGTGACCGTATTAATATTTTTCTATTAAAAATATTCCGTGAATTTCAAAGCAATTAACTGATTTAAAAAAATGTTTTTGTTCTTTATATGTTTTTAATCAACTATTCTACGGAAATCGGTGAAAACTTGGCTCATGTGATAACGAATTTATTTTTATTAATAACAATTTTGCGACGCCAACTCATTTATGACGTAGTTAAAACGACCCGTAGATCAAATATCTCTATCCTTACAGACCTGACTCATTGGAAGTATATTTATGGAACAGTCTAGAATTAGATAATAGACTGCCTCGTTGGTCGTGTTGGTTGCAAGTGCGACTGCCGAACGGGAGGTCCTGGGTTCGATTCCCGGGGCGGGCACTACTCAATTTTTCTAATTTAGATTTTTCTAATTTAGATTTTAGACTGAATATGTGCCCGGTGTATGACAATAGGCTCACCAACTATTCCATTGTGAGACGTAAACGTTACTGGTGAAACGTGGGAGTGTTCTACGTTTCTCTGCCTACCTCTTCGGGGATTACAGGCGTGATGTTACGTTTGTTACGTGTACATAATTAACAATGTTCATCGTTCGGACAACTGACAGATGAATATGGTGGTGTTGGAATATGAGGAGAAGATTCAGCACAGCTCTGCCCAGGTGGCGCTGCTGCAGGAACAGCTTGCGAGACAAGCAGCACACGCAGACGCAAATATAGAGGCTTACCGACATGTAAGGCAGTATTCATTAATCTCTTACAATGTTTTCGATACACACCTATATGAGAGGTTTATTATATTGTATTATTATAAACTTCCTTACGATTTATATACAGTATTAAACAGGTATGGTATCTTAAGTCAAGTATCGGTACAATTCAACTAGTTACCAAATCTTCATAAGTTTCCATCGTTTATACTGTTTATAGTGAGGTTGCGACGGAGCTTGTCTTTTGGTCTGACAGACCAAAATAGACGGGCTATCTCGATAAATAAAATCATATGTTATTTAAGCCGGTACACATTTAATCAATGTTTATACATATGCACTTTATGCAGGACTCAACAATTACTATTTTGAGCCAATTACCTAAGTTACCTTTTTAAATCAATTACCTAAATTACCCTTTTAAGCCAATTACCAATTACCTAAACTAATATATTTTTACGTCCGTATAGTCTCTCGTGATCGATTTGTTACAATATACCTACAACATATCCTTTTAACTGTATCAACACTGCATAGAATAATAGGGGCGCTTTTTTAACACATTTATTTATTAACCGTAAATAATACTATTTCGTGTCGGCTCGTTAATTATTTTTATTCTCAATACGCACACGTGGCTCGGATGATACTCGGAAATGGTGCGGAACGAGTTAAAAAGATTAGTTAACATCGACTAATGCTTTAAGAGTTAATTGTGGCCATGGAAAGAATATAGCGCTCTGGTCGATTTAGATTACTTTAAAAATGTAAGTAATTCAATTTATGTAATAATAATGAATATCATTTGATCTTATCAGATAAATGACTAGTTTGTTCGGTGGTTAGGACTACTTACTAACAACTTAATGTAGGTAATAAGGTGCTTGGCGAGTAGGTCAACGCATTCCCTTTAAATATAGCGAGGTAACAGCTTGAACTGTATATTTTGGATACTGAAACCAAAGGCTTATATTTATACCTACGTATTATTATATTATATACCTCTCGGGGATGACAGGCGTGATGTTACTTTTTTTTTATTATATAATATTCCATACAACATCTACCGGATTTAACACCATACTTAAATATACGTCTGATCATAAAAGGTATACTAGTAAGGTCTGATAAGTCAAAAATTTGGTGGTAAATTAAACTTGAGTATATATGAAATAGATCAGATTAGAGAATGATGACAAAAATAAAAAAATTAGTGTTCTTTTATTTTTCATTTTCATACTCTAGAAATTGGAAGAATTAGAGGAGAAGATGAAACAAAATCAGTTCAAAGAGTATTTGGCACAGAACACCTATCAATCTCGATATGAAAATAGGGTGGAGCGTCCTTACTCTGTTGAAAAAGACCTGGGTGCTGATTCTAGGGTCGTAGGGTCTATGAACAATACACAAAACATGGTAGCATCGCCATCTATAGCCCGTTTAAAATCACAAAAACCATGCACGAACACATTAAAAGTGATGTATCAAGACGGTAAAAATTCCACCATAGCGAAAACCAACGAGAAGAAAGGACATTTTAACATAACAAAAAGACGTAAACTTTACAATGAGAAAGACTTTCTAGACATATGATCTTTTGTGTGTGTTGTTTAATTGAGCGATTAATGTTGCCATTTGATGTAAACTGCACGTTCAAAGATTTCTTTTGCCATGTTTTCATTTGCATCACTTTCACTCCTAAGCTGGAATGCATCGCTCTGTTATGTGAATGTGTTTTTGTGTGAACAATATGTACTTACATACACGAATTTTAATTGATGAATATAGGTAAACAAAATAAATTGTAGTAACAGCAAATAAAAGTTCTCCATTTATATGGACGTGTTTGATTTTTTACTTAAATTAAAACACCGTACATTACCGAACTTCGTATTAACGAAGGTTTTTGTTATTTCCATAATAATGGCAATAGGCTCACCACCTATTCCATCGTGGGACTTAAAAGTAACTGGTGAAACGTGGGAGTGGTCTACATTCCTCTGCCTACCTCTTCGGGGATTACAGTCGTGATTTTACTTACTTTGATGTAATGTAGATATAAAAAATATTTACATACCTATGTGAACTATTAAAACTGAACATTAGAATTAATATCACTGGAATCGTTTGTTTTATATGCAATATTACTATTTTTTGTTTATTGTTGCTTTGTTTGTGTTTTTGTTTTTGTTTGTTATAATATTATGATATTTATGATCCTTGGTCCAGTGGTTAGTGCACCTAACTGCTACACTTAAGGAACTGCGTGTCGGTGCGAATAAAGGATACATCTCTCGACCCTATGCCGGGATACCAGGGTGTTGTAAGAGGCGACGATGCGCAGCGCTGGCTGATCGCGGTATGGACCGGGCTCCCCAGGCACGATTAGGTACATGCCTACGAGCAGCAGTGCAGGCAGTGCGAGAAGCCGTACTCTGCGATCTCCTACCAGCATGTCCATCGTGGAGATCATTATGGACAATAGCCCACATATCCAGCTGTGAAAATAGGCTGATGATGACGAGGTTCTCTCTTCAAGCCTATTTTGATATCAGATAGCATATGGATATATTTTAAGATATTATAATCATTATTATAGGTCGAGTACAGTTTTCGCGGCTCATATTTTACTTCGTCGCGTCGGGGCAATTTCATAGAATCAATAAATGTAACCAACAATTAATTGAATGAAAGAAAAATATAATTTCTCAAGTAAGTATAAATATGTAGATTTTCAGGGTTTTATTAGTGCAAGAAGCGAACGCCTTTCGCTTGTAGCATAACACAGTATAATTACAGGGCTGAATACATCGAGGAAGGAAATAGTTCAGTCTATGAACTCAAATCCTTTTTTGCCTTTTCAATTTTTAAACAACCACTCCCTTTTCAGAATGTCGATTTTCCCACGAATACGTATAATGCGTTATTACTACAATTCTTAGCAATGTTACAAGGGAAAAAGAAGAGTGTAATATTTTTGGAAATAAATAGTTAGGAATTGGAATTTTGGTGGTATCCTGGATAAATTGATCTAAATGTGACTTTAAGTTGCATAGGTCAGAAACAATTGTCGTAACTGTTAATCGGTATATGAATCGGCAGAAAATAAACGTAACTGATTAAAAGTAGGAATGACTAACACTGCTCAACCCTACCAATTACAGGCATGAGGTTATGTTCAATTGTTCAAAAGTAAAATATTCGATAAAAATCCCCATTAATTAATTCAAGAGGAACTCAATAAAATAGGAAACCAATAATTTGAAATAAAACATCTTTTCAAGCGCCTCTTTGATCTCGACAAGCATCAAAGCTGACCTTCGAGACTGTCAGGTCGGAGTTAAAAAAACTGAAATCAATTTGGTTCGTATTAAAAAAAATAAAAGAACGTTGTCCAAGGGGAAAGTTTCACGAGATTAATTCTCTTGATAAAATTTCACGGTTCAAGAAATCCAACTACCGGTTGCGTGGGGCGATGAACGATACTGATTACGTTCGTCTCAACACTGCCTTAGAAGGCTTTAGAGGAAACGCGCAAGTCTCTCGGAAATGGGCGGACAACTATTTGCTTTTATATTTTGTTTATATTTTTTACTGTACTGTATGTGTCTCTAAAGAATTTGTTTGTGAAAATAACTGTTTGCATGTTTTGCGAAATTATATCAATGCCGAAATATTGATATGATAAAATTAAAATTCATTACCATACGAATATGATAAAACGAATTACAATTTAATAAATATTAATTTTATCATATTTGAACAATTTCAGGAATAGACATCATATACTTAGAATATTTGAAAAGTATATCTGTTTTATGTAAAGAAATAAATATTTGTATCTTTGATTAAAATTTTTAATATTTCTATGGATAAATGTGTCTGTTTATAATTATTTCCGATGTACAACTTAACGATGGTTTATAAAAGTTTTTAAATATTCATCGTTTACAATTCTATGCAATTCGTAGGTCTAGATTTGTTGCCATAGTTGCTACGTCCCCGCTACGGCTCGTAGCTACTACGAGTCCCCAGAGATAGAGCCTCCGTAGCCTTTACAATGTTCCAGCATTTACGGTCCGAGCTCTCTTATTATTTTTTAAATCGCTTTAAATGTGAAAAGTATGTTGGACTTGTTCCGCCGACTACGTTTAATGTAACAAGACCTCTATAAAATGTATAACGTCCCTCTGTTGTCTCGAATTTGTTTAAATCAGATCGCTAATTATTGTATTAATTGTTAATTATTATTATTGTTATTGTATATTACAATATATTCTTTACAAGAGCTAAACAATAAAAGTAATACAGATTAGATTAATTAGATTGATCAAGAATATTTTCATAAAGTATTTCGTAAAAGCTATGATATACATAGTTTTCATGACTTTATTTTTAACGTAAACTTTATTTTTATTTTAATAAATTCCTTTTCCAAAGTATCCTGCGCTAACATATTAGGAATGTACCTAATAATTGTAAATTTATCAACCTGTTCTTTGCGTTTCTCGATATACCTAATCTCCAAAGCGATACAGTGTACGATGTACAGTGTGATACGGCCGCTGCAGTTCAGTTAGCGTTACGAGCGTTATACATTAACGAAACCTAAGTTATTTATTTGAATTTCACCCACAAATGGCGCTATTGAAGATAAACTAACAAATTAACTACCAAACTGAGCCACAAATTGCGGAGAACAATTTCAAGACATTGTTATTTTATAACGTGTTAGATAAAGTGGCACTAGAAACGATACGGTAACTAAACTGATTGATTTTATGAGTGTTATACATATAATAAAGATGACTATAAAACACTCCTCTGCATACCTTTTTGGGGATACAGCCGGGATGTTACATTTTTTTTCTGAATAAAAGATATTTTTGTATCTAACTTTTTTACCTTTAAAATCTGATAAAGTAAGATATACAGATACCTACTTATAAAATTAGTTATATATTTACGCAGAATATTATCAAGTTGTTTGCTACAGTCAATATTCATTTACAATATAATAGATTTACATGGGAGTACATTTATTAAATTCTACATATATTTTATAAGCAGTAAAATTTCTAATACCTATTGGGTCTTCCACGATATTAATTTTAGATCCTTGCTTCTTATCCTCGTTGAACAATTGTTCCAAACTTGCCTCCAACAGTAACCGAGCAACTGACATCCTCAATGCGAAGCCAACCCAACCAGTACTTATTACGTACATAAACGAATTCCTTTTAAGATTCCTTGAAGGATTCTTAATGTCATTATCTTGCACGGGTTATTAAAATGATGACAACGGTAAATAACAAATATTTCTAGGTTTTTTTCTTTGATTAACAGGGCGTATTTAAATTTCAGTACCTTTGCCAGTTACAATTTGCCAGTTTAAATTTTAATTCCTTTGCGAGTTGTAACGAGAATTAACTTACATTAGTATATTTAAAGGGATCGTAGGTATTTTATTTAACTAATGTGTACCATAATTTCCTTTGTACACTACATATAGTAACTTGCTAGATGTCTTTAATGTAAAATTGACAAATTAAAATAAATCTAAATTAAAATAAAAAAAACAGCATCATGCTTGTAATCCCCGAAAAGGTGGCTGAGTCTTGTAGTATACTTCCACTTTTTACCAGTTGCGTTTACATGGCACTGTGTAATAGGCGGCAAGCCTATTGTCATTAACCCGGACTTCGAGCCAATACTAGAAACTACTAGAAAATGTAAAAGAAATCCAGTAGTACCCTACCTAGGATTTGAACTCGGGATCACTTGCGCCTTCAATCACTCGACCAACGATGCATTCAATGCACGATAGATATAGAAATATATATATATATATATACATTTAATAACATAACAATACGAAGTTACCAGGGAACGCTAGTGTAATACATAATAACATCTATCATCGAATCAATAGTGTTATCACACAGATGTCAGCTGAAGTTAGCTGAACAATCGAAAGTTAGAACTGAAGGGAAGTGAAGTCATGAGCGGGATTGTTGAGTAATTGTGTGAAATAACAGCGAAGGTTCAGTGGGTTATAGCCGGCGGCGCACGGCAAGTTTGTGTGCGAGCACTAAAGTACAAGTTAAATTTGTATCTGTTTAGAACACCACTGCTAACACTCTAACGTAGTGAATAGCGCAAGATGGTAAATTATTCATTAGTAGTTACCACATTCGTTACATCATTATTATTATTTCCATCATTATAATTTACATCGTTCCAGTGTTGAATACGGGTCAATGCATTTTTTTTTACTTAGCAATAGGCTTGCGTTTGACTGCTATTCCACCTGATGGTAAGCGAGATGCAGCCTGGGATGTAGCACTCTTGCCTAGAAAGTGCTTATTTACTCTCGTCTTAAATAACTCTAGTTTGTACGAATCGGGAAAAACAGAAGCCGGCAAGAAAATCAACTGTGTCGCAGTCTGTAGCAGAAACCATTTAGCAAACCATATCGTCCTGTTCAGAGAGTATAAGTAGGTATAAGATCAAACACTGCCATGCTAACAAATTTACGTATCTTTTTTCAACTAATTTCTGTTAATTGAAGAAAAATGTGAATTCAAAAGAATCTTGTTTGTGAAATAATAAATTAAAGTTATATTTATTTTTGTTACTCAAATTTCTATAACACTATCCACTTCTAACAATAGGTAATTTTTTATGTCGATGTATTAAATAAAATAACATTAAGGCAGTGGGCATATATTGTAACTCTACCCGACCTTTACCTAGCTCTGCATAAATAACATCTACTTACAACACGACAGTTTTTCAGAGACTGTCATGGGTTCCCTAAAATAATTTATACCCTTGTCTAATCTAGTGACTTAATAGGCTGCTATTACACAGAATACCGTCGCTGAGTTCTCTATATTGTAACAAGGGCTCGACAAGCTGTAATTTATGTGGCAGGGTGGCGAAGCCTGTTCACCGCGAGACCATCTGGTTCTCTTCTCTGAACACACTTAAATTTTCAGCTATATGCATATATAACGTTTGCTCGTTCTTATTTTCATCATAAGGACATTTTCGCTGTGAATTTAAAAGTATTCTTTTAACGCCTGTCAAAAATGAATAGCAACACTTTTCTTAAGCGTGTATTGTTATGAATAAAGTCACACAGGAATATAGTACATAATATTATTT
>DWFO01004232.1:0-11507 GCA_018246595.1 Mimoniades nurscia nurscia
GTGTGTGTGTGTGTTTGGTGTGTGTGTGTGTGTGTGTGTGTGTGTGTGTGTGTGTGTGTGTGTGTGTGTGTGTGTGTAAAAGAGGGCTACTTTTAAGATCGCTCATTTTAATATCAAAAATGTAGGTATTATACATTCTAAATTATATTATACATTAATAAAAATTCAAAAAAAATATCTGCATTTGTGATAATAATAAAATGTATGTATATAGAGTACTCACTCATTTTCTTTCACTATTTTTTCATCACTTTCTTCATTAATAAATGCACTTTGTTTAATCGTATTTAAAACACTTTATACACAAATTTTACGCGTATAGCTATTCACCAGCAACTGCTATTCACTGTTGTACATACCTACGTATACATATATACCTACATGTATACTTACGGGCCGCACATGCGGTGAATGTGGCATTATAAAGATATGATAGATACCTATACAGGGTGTTAGGTTTTATTTTCGTTACGGAATTCTTTGATTCGGTCGCCGCGCTCAAAGCGCGATAAAAGCTATGCAATAGCTTAAATACTATGACTATCAGTTGATCATTTTACAAAGGATTACTTGGATGTTAAATGGCAGGATTTTCCTTTTCTTTATAATTATCACCCATCTCAGTACACAGCTGTATAAAACTCGTCCCTGAGGAACGCTAATGCCTATAATCCCCACGCTGGGTAAACATAAAAACAAATCAAATGAGTCACACCTCCTAGAAGACACGGCCATGACGGACACCTGGTACAGCTTGAGACAGTTGAGCGAGCACATCATCACGGGCTGGCCGTTGCTCTGCACTCGCAGGATCATGTCGAAGTTGTACTTCTTCACCTTGCACCAATTGCACGGCACTATGTGCCTCGAGTTGCTTATGTACACATTCATACACGACTTCGAACAGAAGCACTGTGGGTTATCGCTCTCATAGATCGTGAAACATTTTGATTGTCGCCTTTCGAAGTATTTTTTACACCATCGACATTGGTCTGAAAAGTAATTTGTATGAGTATTATTTGTATAAAAATATTCCGCGGTTTTTATTTTAAACCCTAGCCTTTCTCAATCAAGTGAATCATTGTCCATATTTTATAAGGTTTCGAGAGATTAATTAGTGACAAATAGATTGGTGTGTTGCATTCTTCATTAATTTTTGTCTGCTGTTTTTAGAGGATGCAGTGTTAACGTGTTGGAAAAAGTAAATTTCACCAAATAAAGCTGAAATGATGATTCCTTGACCAGGTGATTATAAAAAACATACGTAACAAAATTTTATATTTACCTGGGAAAATATTATTTACGAATTTGAAGGCGGCAAAACAAGGATCAGAACACAACCTCTGGGACACTTCTTCGCTAACCTCTACCTCAATAGTTGTGGCTTTCTCTAGTGAGCACACCGCACACTTCGCCCACACCGGCTGAGGTACGGGGTTTTTACTCATTTGATCAAATTTCTCCATACATGTTTGTGAACAAAAGTCCTTAAATTGCCCCTTGTCCCCGACCGGAGCCAAAAACCCCTGATGCCCAACAGAAATATCCCTTTGACAATAACAACAAATTTTCAAACCCTTCTTAAACTCCTCCAAGCATCCGGAATTACAAAATTGTCGTATATCATAGCCGAACCTAACACAATATTTCCCTAAACTAGTATGCAGGACAGCACAGCCACAATTTGCACATTTCGAACCTATCTTATTTTGATATTTTTTTAAACACCCCTCATTACAAAAGTCCATCGTCTCCCACATCAGAAACTTCTGCTCGTCCTCCATTGAAAGCATCACGTGGCAGAATGTACACTTGCGCACGAACGTGCGCTCGCGCTCCTCGCGCGCCGCCTGCACCATGGCGGGGGTCTTCGCTTGTATTTTATACGCTTCATCTAAATATTTGTCGGTTGCGTTGCTGATTACTTTAAGTTTCAGTAGCGGAGGGTTAGGTTTAGTGGTGATGGACGGCTGGTGTGATGGTTGTACACGTGGGACTCGCATCTTTTTAATGATATACCTGCCGTTCTCGGCGTCGTTGAGAGTTTTGATGCAAGTCTGCTCACAAATCATGTGACTGTTCCCGTACCGGATCATATGATATGAACATAACTTCTTTTCATTACACACAAGACATTCACCCTCCTCCGGCGTTGGTTTTGTATCGACTATAATCCTTTTTCTTCTAAACTGATATTTTTCCGCTTCATCTGCCATCATACTCTGTAAACACTGCATGGAGCAATAATGTGTATCTTCGCCATCAAAGTTATAATAGAAGTAGCACGTTTTTTTCTCTTCACACTCTGAACAGACCAACTGCTGAGGCACAATTTCTTCTATTAAATATTTTTTTCTCGTAACCTTGTACTGACCAATATGCGCCAGAGTGAACTGATTAAGGCAAGTTAGAGTACACAAATATTTTGTTTCTTGGTCTTTAGTAAATCGGTAAGTACACAGCTTCTCATCGTGACACTGTAAGCAAACACCATCAACTGGACTGATTTCAAAAATGTTGTTTGGAGTATTGTCGCCTATTTCTGCGGATTCATCGTCATTTTCTTTATCTGAAAAATTTTAAGCTTCATAAAGTCTACACTAGCTACAAATATTGATTTCTATTAAGAGCTCTAACCACAATATAGCCTTGAATGAGTGATAAAAGCAATTATTTCTAAAACTATGTATTTTAATAGCTGTATAATTTATAGGAAATAAAAAGAGCAGTACATTAACATTAACATAAAATATAACGTAAAAATGACATAAAAAATTACATTCTACCTAATTAAAGTTCAATCATAAACACTTGCCTTTTATCACTAGGGCACCTAAAAACATAAATTTTCTCCTATAGCAAATAATATGCATATTTAAACAATGTATTTAAATTAAAGGAATTTCTTATCATGGAAGTTATAAAGATAGCGTAGATTTCACATCATCATCAGGTCGCGACATACCGCGACCGGCCTATTTACACATTTTTTTTCCGACGCTTTTATCGTTCCACTGTTAGAACATGGGTGTCCTCTCAGAATGAGAGCCCTAGTTAAGGTCCTAGTCTGCCATGCTGGACATGCATGACTTCACACGCCTTAAAGAACAAATTTTTTTTTTTGTGAACTCTCAGGTTTCCTCACTAGGTCTTCTTTCTCTGTTATAATGAGTGATATTTAATCTTAAAAGGCAAATTTTGTAAAGAGGTATTTACACACAGGCTCTCGGTATGAGAGATCGATTTTCAAATCACTAGACTATCACTAGTTTCACTACTTTTCACATGTTTCTATATAATTAAGGTCATACAACTAAACTCACCACCCCCATTCTCGTTTTCGTGTGACCCATCATACACAGAAGAGCCGACCTCCATATTATCTACCACCTCATTGTCATTGTGTTCATCTGTACTTGTCATATTGTCTACATTCATCGGTTCACTCTCTTCCTTTGGCACCATTGTTGCTGAGGAAGCCGCTTCTATAATCATAGATAATTAAGGGCATTGGCGATTATTGCCAGAAAATTACACAAAATATTTATTGATTGTAAATTTGACAAAAATGTAATAGGGCCAAACTGTAGAGCTCATGGATTTTAACATAACACCACACCTGTGCTTTCCTAAAAAGGTAGATAGAGGAGTGAACGAAACTCCAAAGATTCACCAGATATATAAATTTTAGTTCATAAAAAAGTAATTATAATTCATTCAAAAGCCAAGGCAAATATCAGGATTCTGAAATGTGTTATAAGCTGGAGAAAATAATGGAGAACTAAGAAAAGTCTTTCTCAGATAAACATAATTTGCAAAATGGTAGTCCACAAATGTAAAACTTTAGAATTCATACCTTCAGCCCGTTTCCTTTTCTCTGCTAATACTTTTTCCGCCTCCGCTTTATCAGCTTCAGATATCTCCCTTTCTGTATCTGGTAACAGGCACACCTCTTCATCTGCGCCTGGTTCATCCACTATCTCTATAACACTATTTTCATCGTCTGTGAACATTATATAAAAAAATGATTTGCTTATTGGTTTCGAAATATAGAATCTGTTTTTATCAATAATTTAATAAATGATGGAAAATCTCCACTCAATGTATTGGATACAATCAAGCACACATTAATACTCAAAATCAATGTTCACCAGAACATATCCACTACATTTAAATTATTTGAACCAATAATGAAATTTTCCACAGTGTACAGGGGTACTTTGAATAGACCAAATAAAAAGACTAAGAATTTAAACAATATTTCGAGCAGGGAGTAAGGAAAGACCTGTTATATTTAAAATTTATATAGAGAAGGAAAAGCATAAAGTGCAGAAAGGCAAAATTTCTATGTAAAAATAGCTTAAATTGAATTTAAAAAATATTGTTTACATTCACACTGTCAATGTCAGGTACATAATAATTGTCAATCAGTACCATAGAGGAAATATAAAAATATACTTTTTAATATAAGAACTTCAGCGATATTTTTATTTAAAATTTCAAAAATTACAATCAAATTTCGATCACCACTGGATCACTAATCATTAGAGATGTGCCAATTGTCTTTTGACAGCTAGCTAATTAGTTTAGCTGTAAAGAAACCAATTAGTCACTGTTAATAACCTACTTTTCATGTAAAAAGGAAGAAATTTGATATATGTTAATTAAAGAGAAAAGATAATCTGATGTTTGTTAATTAAGATATTAAATTTGTTTGACAAATGTCATATACATTTTTTAAGCAAATAAGTAATTGTAGAGATTAACAAAGTGAAGGTTGTTTTACATTTCAAAATGTGTAAGGCTCATTCTATAAAAAAAATATTAAATGAAATAATAAAATTAAATATGAAATAAAATTAATATTATTAATTAACAATCAAGGTTTATATTTGATGTAATTCCACCTATACACATTTTATTGAGTCAGTCCTCTTTACTGACTGGTCCAGAACATCTCTACTTATCATTATAAAGCACTGAATCAATGACATACATCATGACAATCTAAGTTTAGCTCATCACATTATTGTTGTAAAATAGGTACCTGCGTGATGTTCATCGTCTTCGTGGTGTTCCATATCACCATCTGCACCAGTATCGGCATTATCCTCGTCATCATCATCATCCACATTTACGACAGGTCCAATGTTGGTTTGCGGCACTGGTTCAGAAGGTTCTGACCGGTCCTTCAACAGGGCATCAAATGGATCCAGTGCCTGTAAATAAACACTGAGAACATTAACCTAGTATGTAACCGTAAAGAATAAGAAATGCAGTAGTACACAGTTATAGCCTTATAAAATGTATATATGTAATTGTTAAACTTATTGAGATAGAACACCTAACTTTAGTTATTAGAGATAGAAGCAAAGCAAGTCATGGTAAAATGTTAACTTTGGCATTTAATACATATATATTTTTAATGAAGAATCAAAAGGAAATAAAACATACTGTGTACCAATGAATAAATCAAAATATTCTTAACCTGTGTATGATCTTCCTGAGGTTCATCCATAGAGACATTAGGAGCAGTTTCAAATTCCATTTTGCTTACTTCCTTCCGATCCTCACTATCATTCTCATCTGTCTTATTCTCCTCATTTTGCTTTGGAATTAATGATTGCTCACTTGTTTCTTCATCTTGACTACCAGATTCTTCTTTTAATTTATCAACTTCACATAAGGCTCCATTACTTGGATCTGACACACTTTCTGTAAGATCACCTAATTTTATTTCATTAAAACTGACAATAATAATCCTTATATCACTCACAACTAAACATCTTTTACCTCCAAAGAACTTAAACCCTAAGTAATCCTAAATCTTATGTTGCACATAGAATAATTTCATACAAGTGTATATAGAAATTTCAGGTTTCAACAGTACATATATACATATCTTCACGCCAGGTCTTTTATGGGGTAGGCAAATAGTAAGTAGTGCCAAATATCTCTATTGTTACAGACCTGCTATGCTCCTTCTACATTAAAGGATGGTTGGTAAGGTTTTATATGCACAATTCCTTAATTTAGACGATATAACATGTTGAATACATCATAACTGCTGTGGTCTAATGTGCAAAAAATAAACCAAATGTTTTCATGAAGGTATAGTAGAAAAATTTGAATCAAAATTGATGTGGCTTTAGCAACTTTTTAATGATTTTGATATGTTAATACAAAATGACTACCTTGATAGTTGAGTGGTCGCAGTGTGACTACTGCTGATCTAGAGATCCTGGGTTCAATACTACTGGATTTTTTTTATACTTTCTATCCTTCCACTGTCAAAATACAAGTCTCCTCTGAGAACGAGAACCTTACCCCTCTTACATTGTGAGATTTAAACATAACTGGTGAAATGTCAAGCATACTGCACTCTTCTACCTAACTCTTCAGATACCCCATGAGTCAGGTAGAAGTTGACTAACTAGAATGATGTTATGTAATACAAAATTTTTTTTTTTACATTTATATTGTTTGTTTTCATTATCAATTTCATCCTCATCATTCATTTCGTCATCATCTAACTTTCAGAGAAGTGTTTTTTGACAAGGGCTTGCAATCAAAATAGGGAGTATAAGAATATAGTTGATATTGCTGGCATAGTGACGATTGGCAGACCTCACACATTTTCAAAAACATTACAGGAATCATATTGAGAATTTATGTTTTACTTTCATAAAATATTATAGAGATTGTCATAAACCAGACACCTGTAATGGAAAGCTGAAATGTGATTGTTTAAACTGCCCTAGCTTTTTCTTTATAGATATCCAGATATAGGCTAAATAATTTGTTTTTGACAAATGAAAATAATAAACATTTTTTCCAACACATCTATCGAGCATAGGTAACATGACACTTATATCTCCCCAAGGAGCAAGCAGAGAAGTGAAGTACACTCCCACATTAAACCAGTTATGTTCCTGACCCACTATGGAACAGAGGGTGAGCCTATTGCCATATACAAGGCACCAATCCAGAGTGCTATTAATAGTAATTTTAAATTATCCTGATACTACCCAAGCCAGGGATCAAACCCATGACCTCTTTACAGTTATCACACCTGCAGTCTCTCAACTAAGGAGGCAGTAAAGAATTATAATATCCAGTACATTACAGCAAAAGTTATTAACAAGTTATATATAAAATATTAATTAACGTAACATTGTAAATAAGTGATTTGATAATTTATGTGTATCTTATCATATACTTTCTTTAGTACATTTTAATTTTTTTTAGTTTATGCTCTTTTTCATTGACTGTATTTCTGCTATGATTCTTAAAAAATCACATATGGAAGGGATTGTTTTAAAAAAGAATAGCAAAACAACATGCTATAGTCACAAATAGTCCCTGCCACTTATGGGCAGTTAATTAAATACAGGAAACAGTCATTGTCGTTGTATTATCAGGTATTATGTTTTAAATACAGAATAAACTTGTAAAAGTACATGCTTAAATAACAGAGTCACTGTAATGGTAATAACCAATATATGGTCCTTTTATTACCGAAATGAATACACTCAAAATATTGAGAACATCTAAAACCACAAGGGCTAAGTTTGAGTGTACTGCAAAATTGAGAAAATGTAATGTTATGCCTGTAATCCACAAAAAGACAGGCAGAGGAGGGTAGTACATTCCCACATTACACCAGTAATGTTTATGGCCTCCTACTTTGGTATTTTATGGTGGTGAGCCTATTACTATATAACAAGGACAAATTCAAACTCTGATTAATTACTAGAAATTTGACATTTTTAAAAATCTAATCTGATAATACCCAATCTTGGTTTTGGATTCAGAACCTCTCGATCAGCAGTCATGCTTGCAACCACTACATCAACAAGGCACTTTAATTTGTAAACTTTGAGCCTATGTTTCATCATTTTAGTCATAATTCAATGAATAATTCCTTGCATAAATTATTGTATCATAAAATAAGAAAAAATATTGCATGTCTCTCTCAACCTGCAGCACGTTCATCCAAACTCAGCTGAGTATATCTTATTGTTATCTCTCAGACAATGACTGAATTTTTAATTGAAGATACTCGCACATATGAGATGTTACATGCAATTGCTACTTAAACAAATTTAATCAGCTGAAAAGAGATTGAATGGTATATAAAAAAACTTGTTTCATTTTAAAGTAACAGATTTTACAGACTGCACATACTTCTTGGATATTCAAATAAAAATTACTACAAGTGATGTTGAATTCAAAACTTAATAAAATGTACTAATAACCAAGATAGCTCATCAGTGGCACACCAGAGTCATGGTTGTCACCAGTTCAAAAAACCTTATCACTGAAAAATAATTATGGAAAAATATACCTTTCTCTGTTCTGGCTATATCAGAATTCTCTTCTATAGACTCAGTGTCGTTTTTGCCCTCTTCACTTATTCCGCTATCCTTAACACTACCACTGTCCACTTTAGTAGTATAACTTTCCACATGATTTTGCACTTCACTTGGTTCTGATTCACTTGTGTCACTTTGGTTTTTTTTACTATCATCTTTTACACCACTGCCTGTCAACGATTCGAACGATTCGTCAGGATTGGAAGGTGCAACGTCTTTAAGATTTTCTGGCTCCTCAGTCGTATTAGGTTCCTCGGATATGTTTACGTCGTCGTCACCAGAACCCCCGAGCTCAGTTTCACTGGGGTTCTCTGGAGCACCCTCCTTCTCATCCATTTTCCAATCAAATTGGAAGAATCACTAATTAAGGAAGTAAATACATCTGGAAAAAATTTATAGCCGTATTTAGAAGATGTATACTTTTAAAAAGAACTTATCAACTGAACCCGGCGCCACTTTGTAGGTTATGAAGCTATTAGATTCCTGTATGCGGGGCGAATACAAATTAAAATATGAATATGATGGCGATAGACACAATTATAGACTTTATTATATTTGTAAATATTAATAGGTTCTAATAACAAAATAACATCTTAACGAAGCGACGCTCTTCCACTCAAGCCACATATCCCGCGCTTATTGTCTGTACCTTTTAAACTCACAAATAACGTTAGATATTTGATGAATTCAATACGTTTCCCATACTCATTACGCTGGAGATGGCTTGCGTTTATTAATTTTAGGCAAATTTCCAAATATAACACTGAATCGACTGTCGTAAAGTTTCTTTGTAAGTAGTGAGAAAAATGTACGGTCACTGTCAAATAGGTGTTTAATGTCAAGGAAAAATAAAAATAATTATAAGTTATCTCATAAATATGAAATGTTATTTACCTATAATAATACACAGCTTTTGCTCACGTACACGAAATTGTATCACACTTCACATTAAAGCACAACAAACGACCACCATATTGAAATCAACCTGTGCCTAAAATTTGTTGCGGATGTGATTGGCCAGGCCAAACTAATATCTTATTATTTAAGTGTTTGTCTTTTTAATTGTTAAATATTTAAATAACACCATAAATATTGCAATAATCCAATACATATTTAAAGGTACTCATTAATAAAAATCTTGTATTTTGAAAATTCAGAGATGTAAATTAAGAGAATCAATGAGCATTAATTTTCCCTTGTTACGTTGGCAATACATGACGCTCAATTCAATGCGGTTTAGTGATGTCATCGATGTTTTAATAGAGTTACAATATTTAACTTTTTTATTAGGCTGAACTTATCATTACATATTCTTGAAATATTTCGATGACTTTCTAACATAACTCAAAATGATTATTAGGAATAAAAACTTAAATGTGTAAATTCATACACACATAAAACTATCATTTAACAATAATTAAACGACAAATTACTAAAAGGACATTACAACTTCACTTATAATAAATATTAATTAAGTATTTATTAGATACGTAATTGTTAAGTATATATAAACAGCAAAACTAGAAATTTCCTCAAATGACTAAAAAGTTGAGCAAACTAATGAAATATATATTTTACTCACATGACACACTATGATGAAAACAAGTAACTTATATTAATATTTTATTGACGGAACTATCGATAAAAGATTTACATCGAATCTAAAGTACTGCGACAGGCGCGAAATTTTCAATATACTATTGACTGGTTTGATATGACGATTTTTATTATGAAACAAGAAATTGAAAAGAATTTCGATACTTAACCAGCTGAATAACTTATAAATGCAACCCTCAAATGCATATTTTAAATATACTATCGAATAAGTTACTTTATTATTTCATACATATTAATGTAATTCTAATTGTTGTGTGTTGTAACTCAATTTGCTAATCTAATATAATTATGCTTGCTCACAATCTATTAATGTTTAAGTGTACTGTCTTGTGGTTTGCACCTGTAATAAAGTAACACTTCTCTAGTTCATCACATGTAACTTTTACTAGTATATCTTACTCTTTTACGTTGACTGCTTCATTGGTAAATTGGTTACAAGTGCGACTGCCGATTGAGAGGTCCTTGGTTCTAAACCGGGTTCAAGTACTATTGGATTTTTTAAAGTTAGTTTGAATTTTTATTAAAACGTAACATCACGCCTATAATCCCTGAAGGGGTAGGCGGAGGAATGTAGAACACTCTCACGTTTCATCAGTTAAGTTTAGGTCCCACTATGGAATAGGTGGTGAGCCTATTGCCATACACCGAGCATATATCCAGACCAAGGGAAGATCCAGGGGGTCGAGGGGGGGTCATGATTTCATGATCCCCCCTGGGCTTCGTGCAAGTCCATAAAAACGTACCCATTGAAGTACCCGTTTCGTGAGAAGACAAAATAATTATGTTATTTAAATATAGGTAGGAATCTTCGTGGACTCCAAGCGTGATGTTACTTTCTTTTAGGAATAATAATTACAGAACTTAAATTTATTAATAAAATATCTACTTTTTAGTTGTATCTATTACTATCAAAATTAAACCATAACTTCATGTAATTTGACCACGACTATGTGGCCCCCCCTGACCCCAAAGCTGGATCCACCCTTGATCCAGACTCTGAAATCACTCCTAGAAAATCTAAATTAGAAAAATTTAGTAACACCCGGGAATCGAATCCAGGACCTCCCGATCGGCAGTCGCACTTGCAACCGACACTACCAACGAGGCAGTATTTTTATTCAAATTAAAATAATATGTTAAGATTTAAATGTTTAGCATGATACAATTTTAATGTTAAAATATTACTAGAAAGTACTTTAAAATCATTTCCGCTGTCATTTAAAAAAAACCATGAAGAAGATCGTTACAGTATATACATATATCATAGATGTATTATATATAATAGATGTGTTAGTGTCCGACCGAAACAGGTTTTGCAGCCGAAACCGAAACCTAACTTTCGGTCTCGCTCTCAGTTTCAGTCAAAAATCGTCTAAAGTCGTCAGTAAAATACAACACACATATAAAATACAAATAATAAAAGAACAGGCGGCGCGAGAAGATTGTGGTCACGTTCTCCAACTCGCATGGGCATAATACTTCAGCGTATGCCTATGTGAAGCAGTGAACTGCAAT
>DWFO01004233.1:0-11507 GCA_018246595.1 Mimoniades nurscia nurscia
TAAACGTAACCGGTGAAACGTGGGAGTGTTCTGCATTCCTCTGCCTACCTCTTCGGGGATTACAGGCGTGAAGTTACTTTTACTTATAATAAATCAGATCAGAATTGAGTCACTGCATTACTGAACTTTCGGATAGTACATAACCTTTACTGATTCATCTGATCACGTACTTAATACGTAACAACATTACATAATATCTGTGAATATTGACCACAACTCCGCATATAAAGTTACGTACTAATATCATTGTAATTAACCGTTTGTGCAACAATATTTTACTATTGCAATCCTTGGCATTTCGATATACTTACGTTGCTTAATTCCATACCGCTTCGACTGTGTAAACCGTGTATCAATTAATTTTACAACCATTTCGTATATTTACAATAATTCTCAAACTAATTATTTAACTAAGTAGGTATCTGTTATGATAAAAAATCTAAATTAAGTTACTGTAATTTATTAATTAAATTGTTTGCCAACCAAATCTAATTGATTTACTAATTTGAACGCAACTCTAATGAGTTTCATTATTATTTATTTTTAATTCAACATTAAATACGTTAATAATGTTATGAAAATACATGTAAATATTCAGTTTTTAGATAAATCCCCATCTCGCGTCTGTCGCGTGGAGGTTACGTGCGAAAGCCCGTAGACTGATAATGTTGATATTTTAGATACGGGTTGACGTATGAGGAGATAGAAAAAGGCCTGCCACTGATAGACACGTCGCGGACTCTCATCCGCGAGGTATGCCCGCCAGTGTTCTCGCACGTGGAGTGCCGAGCCGGCAAGTACCGCCGCTTCGATGGGCTGTGCAACAACCTCCGCCACCCCACATGGGGCGCCACCATGGCGCCGTTCCAAAGGTATTTTCTATCAAATTATATACACTAACTTTCTTCATATAGTTTGTAAGACAGAGGCTCAGTATTACTATGAAAAATTCCGCTGTTCTGGTGTAATTACTGACCAGATTACTCGGTATGATATGCTACTTTGACGACCATCAAGATATCGACACGCGGCAAACTTTTGTTTCACAGAGACGCGGATGTTATATACCTATATAGTTTAGTATTCTCACTTAAATTTTACAGATTAATAGGACCATTGTTCGCGGATGGGATCAACGCTCCTCGTATTGCGCACAATGGCCATGATCTCCCTCTGTCGCGCGTGGTCTCCCGGACCATGCACCCTGACGAGGGCTTCCACGACCACGCCGGGACCGTCATGGTCATCGCCTGGGGTCAATTCATGGACCACGACTACACATTAACTGGAACACCTCTTGGTAACTTATTATCATGTGTACTTTCCTTATCTCCAGCTATTGCCTGAGCTTGATTAATGATCAATACAAATATACTTACCTACATATTGACAGACTGAGCCAATTTGACTCACTTAAAATGCAAGAGAAATAGATGTACGACGCTTTGCAAATAATTAAAATGTACCTACTTGATGCATATTGGAAGATTTATGTAAAATGATCAAGAACAATTATGCAAATATGGACGTACTTTAATGTATTAACACGTCCTTAGACCCCATCAACCGCAACGACCCAGAAGAGTGCTGCAAACGGCCCCTGCACCTGAAGCATCCGTACTGTAACGAGATCCGAGTGCCCGACGACGATTACTTCTATCGCCTCTGGGGCGTCAAGTGCATTGACTTCGTGCGGGGCTTCCCCTCACCACGACCCGGCTGCCGTCTCGGTAAGCGTCTGCTATTCATATCGTCCTAAGATAAGTTTTTTTTTTACTTAGCGCAACATTTGTGTAATAATGTAGCTCCATTGAACGAATATTTTTTCCTGGATACATTTTATTCAACACACATTGAAAAAATTAGTTTGTATAATGCGTATATTTTTTCTTTATCCACGTGGCTTATACCTACTACTTCACTAGATATGTTTTATATCTATATATTTCATATCCATATAATAATAATACATATAATAAATAATAAATGACTGCCTGGTTGGTCGTGTCGGTTGCAAGTGCGACCGCCGAACGGGTGGCCCTGGGTTCGATTCCCGGGTCAGACACTACTAAATATTCTAATTTAGATTGTCTAGTAGTGTCTCGGAGTCTGGATATGTGCCCGATGTATGGCAATAGGCTCACCACCTATTCCATAGTGGGACGTAAATGTAACTGGTGAACCGTGGGAGTGTTCTACATTCCTCTGCCTATCTCTTCGGGGATTACAGGCGTGATATTACGTTCTTTTTTATAATAATAAATTTAATTGCTAACAAACTAAAAATAATAATATATTTCATGCGTGGATCATATATTATATTCGTGTTAATTATCTAAATCATATATTACTGTATTATCAAAACATGCATATTAGTTAACTAAAAGTACATTATAATATCTATTATAACATAGTTGCCAGAGCTAAAACATACCATGTGAAATCGAATCCACTGACCACAATCGATCCAGCACACTTGTGGCTACTTCGCAACGCACAGTTACCGTAGATACATCGAACTACTACTGAAATGTAACACCTACATTGTGACAGGACAAAGGCATATTATATTCAACTTTCCAATGGAATTAGATGATTACAAAAGACATTTCAATAGCTGTCACTTCGCGCAAAGGCAAGAACACCTACCAGTTGTAGATATGAAAGCCAAGTGTTATTTATTAAAAATACTTAACATTACAAAACATAATGAACATCTGCAAAGGATAATAAGCATTCATTTAACACGCAGAATACAAAAAAATGTTAATGAAACGAAAATTTGTCAATCGACATATTAGCGTTTCGGCGCTTCATATCGCCATGGCGCCATTACGGTTGGCGCTCGTAAATTCCCGCATTCTTCACTCCGAATATGTTGTATTACACAATGTTTAGTGCTACAGTAATATTCCGAACATTATGTGGAAGCGTGCGACTAGTTTTGGCGAGCAGCATCTGCCGGTGCTCCGCTCGGCGAGAGGGGAAAGTTGACCCAAGTTACGTACACCTTGCGCAATCCCACGCGAAAATCGCTCCCGAACAATCGCCGCATCGTAATTATGTATTATCTGTGCTCTGACATTAATAAACGCTCTCCAAAAATATACAATGCACTTTAACCTGTGATCTGATCCCATGATCTCTGATATGAAACTCGTTTACTTATTGTTAACTTTTAGATTTAAATTCAGATTGTTCAATTGTCAGTACCTATATCTTTGTTTAAATTTGACAAAGGAAAGATAATTTGAGACACTATCCATTAAGCAATTAAATCAAAAGTGTTATCATTGGAGGTTGGCTTAAAACTACGCTAGGTTTTCATGTAATTTCTGCATCTTTGGTTTATGTCGTTTATTGACTCATCAAGCGAACTAATTTCAGCTCAATTTCGTTCTTATTATATCATAATCTACTTTTATTAATATATGACAATACTTACTCTAGACATATAACACTATACTTACGATATTTGTGCTAGATGTGTCATTATTTACGAATTACCAACCGACACTTGCCAGCTACTGTAATTTATCACATGTCCCTATTGGGTATGATATGAATAATAAACACACTTAAATGGACAGCTGGCTTTAATTCACTGTGCCATATTTAAATTGGCTCGAAGTCCTCAATAGTTTTATGAAATAACCATGGTATAATGTAAATTTACATATTGTACTATGTGTAAAAACATGTCATTATTTTAGCTATAAACGTAACTTCACTCCTGTAAAACCCGAAGAGGCAGGCAGAAGAGTGCAGTGCAATCCCATGATTCAGCACTACGTTTACGTGTCACTATGGAATAGGGGATGAGCCTATTGCCCTAGACATAAATATTACACTAGGTACAAATAAAGATTCCAAAGCACTTGGTACTAGAAATTTCTACTAGCATATAATTATAAGTTATTAAAAATTCAATAGCCATGGGACACTAACCTCGTCATTGTTTTAATCACAATCTAAATAAAAAAAACACATTTATTCATTGTAATATACAATTGGACTGTATTAGTAAAACTTTAATTTTTATTTTCCGCACAGGTTCAAGGGTACCTTTCAACACATTGACTGGATCCCTCGATGGTAATACTGTATACGGAGTCACTGAAAAATTCGCAAGGTAATAATATACATTACATTTAATGTTAACACAGAATAAAACTTGAATACCCTTTTCGCTTAACTGTTTATTAACCTTTTGTACTATAAAGCAAACAAAATTTAAAATTTCTCAACACTTTAGAAAACTGCGTACTGGGTATGGCGGCCTTTTGCGTATGAATCCTGTATTTAAAGAATACGGCCTAAAAGACCTCCTGCCTTTGAAACTTGATATACCCGACGAAGGATGCACCAGGCCCAATAAGAATATGTACTGTTTCGAAGCCGGTTAGTATGATGCGTTATAACACCTTTATAACCTTATATAATACCTCCACAATACCTTCATAACCATACCTCTTTTTAAATCCTTTAATTTTAAAACTCTTGGTGTTTCAAAACTTTCTTTTTACAATAGTTTATTTAAAAAATCCAGTTCTTCATATAATTATCTGGCGAAAGGTATTTTTTAATTTATCTCTGTTATTTATAATTGACATAGTTAAATTCTTTATAACATATTTTATCAATTTCAGGAGAAATCCGAGTAAATGAACAGCTGGTCTTGACTGTGATGCATACCCTCATGGCCCGTGAACACAACAGAGTAGCCGAAGGCTTATCAGCTGTCAACCCTCACTGGGATGACGAGACCCTATTCCAGGAAGCGAGGAGGATCAACATTGCCGAAATCCAACATATAACTTATAATGAATTCTTGCCCATTTTACTCGGAAAAGACGTTATGGAAAAGTTTGGATTAGTACTTGAGAAAGAGGTTGAGATTTTTATTAACTGAAAACAAATTTAGTCCCTGAAACACAATGCGGAATTTTCAACACACGGGAATTTATTAACACCAACTTTCGTATTTTCAGGGTTATTGGAATGGATACGACCCCGAAGTGAATCCCGATGTTTTAGCTTCGTTCGCCGCTGCAGCTTATCGATTCGGACATTCGCTTTTACCCACAGCTGTCGAAAGATGGTCAAAGGCTCACAAATTCATTGGTGAGTGTATAATATCATTTAAATATTTCACAAATTGTTATTGACCCTTCATAAAATTTCAAATGATTTTATTAATTTCAGCTTCGAAGCGGTTGTCAGATCTCATTCGTCGCCCATATGACTTATATAGAGCTGGTGTACTTGACGAATACGTAATGGGATTAATGAATCAAGTAGCGCAAGCTATGGACGACTCTATAACCCAAGAAGTTACGAATCACCTGTTCAAGAAGATTGGTGCTCGTTTTGGAATGGATCTGGTATCTTTCAACATGCAAAGAGGACGCGAATTCGGACTCCCCGGATACATGGAATTCAGAAAGTTCTGTGGGCTCTCTGGAGCTGACACCTTCCAAGACTTGTTTGGATCTATGGCTAATGAAACTGTTCGTAAATATGAGACGATCTTTGAACATCCCATTGACGTAGATTTATGGTCAGGTGGTGTATCAGAAAGACCACTTCCAGGATCCATGTTAGGACCAACTTTCGCCTGTGTTATTGCTACACAGTTTTCTTATTCGAGAAGAGGAGATCGATTCTGGTAATTTTTACTTCAAACTACTTATGAATTCGTTTCCTTATGGTCGATTAACGAGAATTTTCTTTTCTCTTCAGGTTCGAACTGCCAAACCAACCATCATCATTCACACCTGAACAGTTAGCTGAAATCAGGAAATCAAGACTAGCGCGTGTCATTTGCGACAACACAGACATCATTGACACCGTGCAACTCTATCCTATGGTTCTGCCCGATCATGAACTGTGAGTTTATTTAAACATCTTTCTGTATAGAGAACAGGACAAATAAAGTAAAAATGTAGGAACAAAACTTTTGCCACTTTTTAGAAAGCGGACTCCAGCTTGCCATTTTTGCAATATAACTCTTATAAAGTTCAGTCGTATTTTCGGGAATTTAACGAGAATAAAGTATTTAAACGATATAGAAATAATGCTGTTCTTTATTCGTTGCAAACTCAATCCTCTGTCTTCTTTTTAGTTTCGTTCTAAAGTCTTTTCCGTTACCTTTTCAGAAATCCGCGAGTACCGTGCAGAAGTGGTATTATTCCGTCAATGGACTTCAGTAAGTGGGCGGAATCCGTGCCCTTCCACGGAGCCGCCAAGCAATTTGTGAGTAGCTTCACGTACGACCCGTTCCTGGGCAAGAAGTAGACACACCAGCACCAAGTATTATACCACATAGTCAGTAGTTTTAGTTAACCACGTCAAAATATATACACCAAGTCAAATGCACGTATTGTTTAGTTTGAGTGCTCTGCTACCACGAACTTCAGAAATCAAATTGCTCAAGTAATATGATTGTTTTTTTTTTCCGACACTGTCGGGACACGGGCCTCCTATTTTACGGCCGTAGACAGCCACGCTGGCCAAATGCGGTAGTTGACAGACTTCATACATTTTAGAAAACATTATTTTTTATAATCTCTGTGTAAGCCATTCTTTTATAACTAGAATACAAGTACTATATTTAGATGATAAATTTTCTTAAACAATATTTTGAGCGTGAAGACGGTTGATTTTGCAAAATTTATCTATTTCCAAACAGTAGAAAAAAGTATTGATTGTTTTAAAATGCTTAAAAATCTATACTAAATATAACCGATAATTAAATTTGTTTTCTGAAGTCGGTGGTAAAATATTTTTTTTTTATAAGACTCATGAAAAAATTGTAAGGAAAATGAAAGTTTATTGTTAACCGCTAAATACTAATTTGCAAAATTAAGATTATTCAAATTCTTGACAAACTTTTATTTAATATTTTAGTTAATTACATATAATGTAATACAAAATATTAGTGTACATTTGTACAAATTTAATGTAGAATATGAATTAACTATAAATTAAATCAAAAGGAGGCAAATACGTTACATACATAAAAGTACGATTCGTACGCTACTTGAAAATGTTATTTGAATGTTAGTCATGCACGGACCTTGTTATAGATTAGACTACATAAACGGTAACTTTTCACGCGATCATTAATAAATACTGCTTTATTATTAATATAACCTCGCCCAGGTTCCTTATAAGACAGACAGAGAGCATCGACTGCCCATTACCTGGTCTGATTCTCCCATCAGGCCAGGTATTGGCTGATACAGTCTGGTCTATTAGGTCAACATGGGTGAATCTTAGTTTTACTCTTGCATCCATCAATTGTATAAATACTATGTCCTTCCGTATGTATAAATACTACTTCCACATTCATAAATCTTTTTTAAATTTTGAAAGAGTGAGATAGAACTATGCCAACCCAATGTAGAATGTCGCTTTTGATAGTGCATTGTATCGAAAACCGTGGCTGTTTTTAAAGGATGAACTTTAAATTTCCTTTGCACACATGACGAGCTATACGCCAGTAAGGTTTCGCTGTGAACCGCATCTTCGTATCTTCCTCCTTTTGGCTAAATCTTAGACATCAAGGGTGACACCACACGCTAATGCCATATTTCGTTTATTATTACTTCTTGTAAGGTTTTTATGGCCGTATTACTATTCGCACTATATTTAGTTATAAGTAAATATACGCAGTCTAAATGCACATTATTTGTATTTCAGTAACACTTTGTAGTTTCAACGCATAGTGCTAAAACTGGTACACACTGAACCAAACTTTTCGAGTTATTTATTATCTATGTAAAAGCGAGACCGTTTCAAATATTTATTGAGCTCATTTTCAAATATACAGAATGTATATTTGAAAATATACGAGATACGACAATATACGACAATAAATGAAAACACAAGTCCTACTCCTTCCTTGGAATATGTTGCAATAATTAAAAAACACTTAACGTTGAATTTGAAAAATTTTTTTTAGACAAACTTAATAAATAATGGGGCAAAAAATAGAACGCATTTGTAAACATCAGATCACTCATCTTTGATAAGAGCGGCAACAACGCAGTGTCGTGACATGCAAAAAGAAAGAAAATAGAAATAGCACATCCTACTTCCTGGTTTTGTCTCTTTCACACATACTAAATTTTCGTTGAATGAATGCAATGGACGATGTTAAATTTTTAAAAGCAGTGTGATCCTTATGTCTTAATATTAAAGTACAGTATGCAATTACTTAATTTGACGAATTTGCAACATTGTAGTTTTAATACGTCGCGATTTATAAATTTTCTGCGATGGACTAATATTAGATAAAGCGTGTGGAAAATTTGGAAAACAAAAAAATATCCTGTGCCTAAAGTATGCAAGATATTTGATTAAAAATTTTGTTTGAAGGCTTGGGAGATGGATAGGTTCATGTGGTTAACTTTATTGCCGTAATATGGTATCCAGCCCGTATAAGTACTTAATTATTTTGAATTTACATTTGAGATTATTGTCTATGATCAATTTAACTAATGTACCTAAATTAAGTAATGTACCAACAAAAATAATATCTTATAAAATTATAAATATCGATATAGTATATAGACTCCAATATTAACGTTTTGAAATTCATTCAACAATTACCTGATTATTACTGTAAACATATTTTACGTAGATTAATACTAACATAAATAATTTCTGTTATTTTATTTGTTAAAATTTTATTTATTTTGTAACCACTGTAGCATGTAGTTATTGTAGTGATATTGCATGAAAATGTAATAATTTTTGTAAATACAAATGTAAAAGATATAAAGTGCCTAAATGGAGTGGCTAATAAAATCAATAAATTAGCTAAATTGTTTTTTTTTACACTTTCTCGGTTATTTTTATATTAACTATTGTTTATCATACGTGATTTATATTTTTATTATTCACATGTCATTAATTAATCTAATAGTATATTATATTCTCAGATGACAGACGCAACTGCATCAAACATTACAACTGATTGTAATGAAGATAACAATGAAAATAATATCACAAAAGTGGAAAAGCAAAATAACGATTTAACACCAAACTGTTTGTGTCATGTGCTGAACAATGCCACATTAATCAAAGTAATAACGGAAAATAATACGTCTAAAATAAATACTAATGACACTTCAGACTACGTTAAGGAAAATATTGAAATAGAAAAATGCAGAAACACAGATCATCATACCATAGAAAGATGTAAAGAACAAATTAAGACCGAACAAAATAAAAATGATGATATTATATTACAATACGTATACAAGAAGAAAACCAAACAAAATAAAGCAAATAAAATAAGAGGGCACAGTAAAAATAGTATAGAGAGAAGAAAAAGATCGCTCAAAGGAGCACCGAAATTGGATGACAAAAGTATTTTACCCGCTAAAGTAGACTATTCCACGTCTCACGATGCAAAAGAAAATGAAGAGGTCAGCTTGCCACTATTATCAGAAAATGTTGTACAAGACAGAAATTTAGCTAATTTTCACATAGAAACTGTACATGAAATTCCTGCTGTACAAGAAATCAAAGATGTTAAACCTGTTTCCGATATTCATAATTCAAAGAATCTAAAAGTAATTCAGGATGAATATATAAACCGTGATTCACAGGAACATGATAAACACAACGAAGAAGAAGAAAATACGAGTACATCTGTTGAAGGTCAATCAGAAGAAATTAATAGAAACAATGACAGTAATTATAGCAGAAGTCCTAAGCCTTTTTACGCCAAACGACCTGAAAGTAATGAATATTTTGAAAAATCGGCTATTCAAAATGATAACGAAAGTGATGAAATTGAAAGTGACACGAGGAATGATAAGGTAAAGGAGAGTTATAATAATAATGATGAAAATTCACGTGAAGAAAACAAATCTTCTGAAAATAGCAGTGAGAGTATTGAAAATACAAATAATAACAAAATTAACAATAACTACAAAAATGAACCAGTTGAGACATCTACGGCAAAATCTTTTCAAGAAGTAGACCTAGATGACTTCAGCCACGAGAAAATTTATGTCAATGATACAGGTCACATTGAACCCATAAAAGATTTGAATGAAAATGATTACACAGATGAAATAATACAATCTACTACCACGAGGCCAGAAATAAGTTTCGGTAAAAATAGTAAAGAATATTCTCCCCTTACTGTTTATACAGAATCTCCACCAGGTGATGATTTAAATGAGCCTGTTATACCACCAGTTAACATAAACGATGGGGAAGTCAAACCTGTAGTAGAACTTAATAATGAAGATGATGATAATAGTGAGTCAAGTGAGGAACGCTCCAGTACACCGCAAAGTGAACATATCGCAAAATCTGACGAAAATGACAGGTCTTCATCAGAAGAAGATATAAATAACAAAGAAATTAATGAAAAAATTATTGATTTGAAGAGAAATAATGGTGAAAAGTTTGATGTTAAGCAACAGTTTGAAAGAATCCCTTTAGATTATAATCATGACAATAAATCTTTGAAGGAAATTCCAAATAAAGGAAACATTGAGAACATCACTACAAGTCGAGAGGAAATTATTAATGATGGAACACTAGATTCGTTAACTCCAAGAGTTCACAAATATGAAGACAATTTTAATGTAAAATATGATAATATTGCTATCAAATTGCCAGAAATTAATTTGCCGGATGATATTTTATCATACTCCCGTATAGGATTGCCACAAATAAAGAAAAATAAAAAAAAGGGTTCATATTATTTTGACGACGAAGATGATGAAAGCGAAGAAAACCAGAAAGAGCCGAAGAAAAGTGTAGCTGATGTAGCTAGAAATGGTGAATATTTTGGTATCTATAATAACGACAAAGATAGAAATCGTGCAAGTTACAAAAAAAATTACAATCATCAAGACGAAGACGACGATGATGATGGTGAAGATCTATATGAAAAATTTGTTAGGGAAAGGTTTGGTAAAAAAGGCACTTTTAACAAACGATCAGAAAAACTGCAGGAACGTAAGCCATCAAATCCTAGACTTCTGCAGACTATTCAAAATATCCTTAAACAGACTGAAAATATACAAAATGAAGCAGAGAAAAGTGGGGATCCGAATGCGGGTTATATGTGGACCCTGGAATATGGAGAAAATCTGTAGTGATAATATTACATACATTAAATAAGTAATTTTAAGGACATAATTTATTAGATCGTATAGAAGAAATTCGTAGTTATGCCTAAAATATTATATGTTTAGCGCTAGTTTTAAGAAATATATGAATAAAACTATCATAAATGCCTATAAAGAGTTTTAATCAAATAAAATTAAAACCCTCAATATAAATTTTTAGCCTCGTTTAAGCTGTAGAGCAGTGGTCGGCAAACTTTTGGCAGGCAAGGGCCACAAGGTAGCAAAAGTAACTAAAGGCGGGCCGCACTTAAGGCAGGCCGCACTTAAGGCGGGCCGCACTTTCGATATTAATCCTAGATGCCCAATATACTTGTGTCATGTGTGTGGTCATATCCTATAGAAAAA
>DWFO01004234.1:0-11505 GCA_018246595.1 Mimoniades nurscia nurscia
ATTGTAAATTTTGAAAGCAGTGATAGCTTAGTGGTTTGAAATTCGACCTCTCACTCCGGGAGACCGGGTTCAAAACGTAGCTTGCACCTCTTAAAAATGTATGCGTTTTAAGTTTAAATATCACTTGCTATAACGGTGAAGGAAAACATGCTCAGGAAACCTGCACATCTTAGAGTTCATAAAAAAAAATTTCTCTAAGGCGTGTGAAGTTTGCCAACCCACACTTAACCAGCGTGGCAGACTGTGGCCTTAACCCTCACATCCTGAGAGGAAACTCATGTTCCAGGAGTGGAATGATAAAAGGGTCGAAAAAAAAATTGAAAGTTTTGTACTTTTGTCATATGGAATAAACTGCAAGGTTTGTTTATAATTTTATTATATACATATTGTCATACTAATTCTCTGTAACGGTAGGTAATTTCCATTTGTTAAAATCCTGGCAAACTTATTTCGCATATTCGTAAATCGTAAAATACTTTAATATGTAACTAATTTTATTTATTTAGAAGCGTTTTAAAGGTATGTAATGTACCGCATTCGTCGTAGTGCGATCACTTCAGCGTGTTCACGGCGTGGTCGGAACGCGGGCGGCCTACAAAACGCGCCGCGGAGATCCACCATCAATTAAGACCGTGACACGCACAAGCTTTGTTGTCACACAGTATTTTGTTGCACGCCGTGGAAAAAATATTTATTGAAATCAAATTCATTTCCCACGAAGATGAAAGTGTTTAACATTTGACACTAACAGTCGCAGGCTAGTTTACCTAACATTTCAATGAATGTAGGTAAAAAAAATTGTGAATTGCAAATTTATTTATTTGTCACGGAGCGGAAAAGCGTTTCTCATTTTACACTACTTTTTCTATATTAGTTTAACGAACATTTCACTAAATGTAAGAAGAAAATACTGAAGTCTTAATTAAAACATAAATTACCATTGCACAATGAGCAATTTGAACATTAGTAACGATGTTTTTCTAAGTATATTTTCTTTATGCTTGGAATAGTTAATGCGTCTGCATTTAAAGCGTCTTAATTTAAAGAATGTCGATGGACGCAGATGCCGAGGGAGACCAAGACTCACCTATCTAGACCAAATAAATAAGGTTTCATGCGATGAGGACGTCAGAAGTCTCCGAAACCGGCGTGCATGTATGAAGAAAGTGATGAATGTGGACGAAGCACGACAGGTGTGTAAGAATAGAGATATTTGGCACTCTGTGCTCTCTGTCTACCTCGCAAGGGACCTGGCGTGAAGACATGTATGTGTATGTATGTACCACCTACTTGCATCTGATGTTTTTTAAAGTGAGAAAGCACTTAATATCCTACTGGAAATTACGTATGAAACTAATTAACTATAAAGTGGAGATGTCTAAAATTTTTCACAGGTTTTACCACTAAAATCTACTAATATTTATCAGTGATAAATATATAACTTTATTGTGTTTTTCTGAAGATCATTTTCCACAAATATTAAATACTATGAATAAAATCAATATCGTTGTGAAATTAATAGTTAAAAACAATTCTTATATAGATATAGCCGAATTATATCTAATAAAATAATCAAAACTACAACTAATACGTAAATTACTTAAGAGAAGATTGTGTGAATTGGCACAGAATAACTCCAACTTACGTCACTGTTTTCTGCAACATGCTTAATTTAAATATTTGATATAAAAAAAAATTCCCTCGTCTATTCAATTTAGCTAAGCGCAGATGTCTAATCTCGTGTAGAAATGTGATAAGCGCTTAAATGCCCCTGAAATCTGCAAAGTGTGCTGTTGCCACACTGCTGTGGCACCATAAAGTAACGAGTAATTCCACTCACATAGACAAAGCCCATCAACTCATCAAGATGAACGGATAGCCAATGTTTTATGGTTGGTGCTGGCAACAAACATGTAATGTAACAGAATGTGTAATGTTATAGTTACCACGAATATTGCACTTATACAATTCACTAGCTGGATAGATTTAAATGTGAATGTAATTTTGTTCACACTTATTCAGGTTAGATCATATATTTGAGGACGTGTGTACCGTACCTACTTATGAAATGATTAAAATGTATGGTGTTGATAATAATAATGGCTAAGAAACTTAATGCTCGCACAGTTAAATTGATTTAGTAGTGGCGAGATATAATGTAACCAAATGTAATGTAAATAAAATTTAATCTAACGTTGATTGAATTGTTAGATACTCAAATTATAAGACAGTACCCACCTTTAGTAAAATAGTACATTAAGAAAATGTGGTCGCAAGGTTGATGTGCTAACATCACAATAACAATGGCGACTGGGGCTACGTAATTTATAACATCTAATAGATATGGGCATCCACAGCTGACTTTAACAATGTGTCGATTTCTCATACTATTTTCAAGTATACGACGATACGATCTAAAACAGTGCAAGAAGTTAAACCAATGGTCTGTGTCCCTGGCAACTTTAGTACTAATTTAATTATGAAAATATTTAAGCGATCTAGTGTTGTGATAGCAGTACGTAATTCACATATGTTGGTAACAGATTGTAGATTCATTAACAAATTAAATCTGTGTCTCAGGGACAAAATGGTGCTATGAGAACCACACACCACACCTAAGTTTTAGTTGTTTGTGATGTCAAAATCTGCAAGTACTCTGCTAGTCCAATATTGATATGTGTAGAAAGCATTTAATTTATAGTTTCTTTTATTGGTTAAGTGTAGATTCATAGATTTGGAAGGATTGGTTAAGTGTAGATTCATAGATTTGGAAGGATTGGTTAAGTGTAGATTCATAGATATTACAGAAAGTCAAGTTTCAAATACACGTTTGTGCGACCCTTTTGTAGGTTCACTATTAGACACAATTGTCCTTTCAAAATATGTAGGAGTATAGCCATACCAACTTGATATTAACAGCATGATCTGCCTAACTAACTATTAAACTACAACTCGTATTAAATTCTTTACGCGGCCGCTAGATATTGTGACCAAAGTGACCAAATTAAAAAATATAAAATCATAAGCAATATAATTTAATAACGTTGTTATATCTAAAACCATAAATTACAAATTTTTCACCATTCACAAAAAACTAATAAACCGGATGAAACCTACAAGGACGATCCATACAAAATGTCTAAGGCGTTCAAAGAAAGCAAATCGTAATAAAAAATTATAGGCTTGGTTAGGACGATAGAACTATTTACAAATATAATTACTGGTATTTATGTAGATGTTGGTAAAGGAATAGCATAAAACGAAAGCAAGCGAGCAAGTTTTTAAGATTAGATGTTTTATATGGTCAGTAAGAATTTCAGTCCTATTAGAAATTGGAAATATCCCGACGTTAACATTTATGTCAAATTAAATTAACTTGCACTTTAACTGTATACGTCTGTTCTATTAATGGCGATCAGACGAATGTTGCTGTCGTTTTCAATAATTTTGCTTCAAATATACATGGGTTAAGATTATTTAAACAGTATTCGGTCTGGTCCACTTTATAATGGATGTCATTTATCTAATTGTAAGTCAATTTGTTATCAAGCGGTTTATAAATTTACATTTACATTCGCCAATAAGGTTCGGAACTTATTTTATTAGAATGTGGGACTTACTTGTGTGAATAGTCTATAATGTTTGACCAACATTAAGCTTTGAAAAAGCATATCGATAAAAATAAAACAGTAGAATTATAGTGACCATTTTTCTATCCAAAAAATGCAATTATAGTCTATCATTTATGAGTTATAAGTAATAAAATGTAATTTATATATTTATTTCATATTAAAACTAACATAAATATGATTAACTACTTTTAATATACAATTAATTGAAGGTCAGTTGCATTTTGTCGTGTTATTCGATAGTACAGTGGTCAATGTCCCCGACTATATCATAATTATATTAATATAAAATATGGTGATAATTACAAACACAATATTTATCAATAATATTACTTAATTAGATAGTGAATTTAAGAATGACATACTTATAGTAACAATTCAGTAGCAGAATTCAAAATATGTCTAATTTATCACAAGGATAATTTTTCATTTGTCATTTTTCGATAATAAATAGGTACGTTTGCTGTTTCTTCAATCATTGCTTAAGTTGCTAAAAAACGATCTAGTTCTATGTTAATTGTTTTAAGCAAGAAAGCGCTTTCGTGAGAAAACATTAATGCACTCAAAACATTTGTAATCGCCACAAGGCTACATAGATTAAGATGCCCGATCTGACTGAAATTATATAAATTAACTCGCAACTCCACGGAAACCATTAATTGTTTGAAATGCCTATTTTACCTACAACGTAACAATACGCCTATATTCCCCAAATAGGCAGGCGGGGAGTATAGTACACTACTATGTTTTGTCAGTTACGTTTATTCTCCACTGTGGAATAGGTGGTGAGGCTATTGCCGTACACCGGGCGTACATTTAACCATTCGTTTATAACATAGGTATGTTTTTGAAGGAAACGTTAATCGTAACTTAATTTATTCCCTCTTCAATTTTAACTACATATATATTTATTACAAAGACCATACTCACGTACTTTGCAAAATGTGCTATATTAACATCCATTTAGATTACTTAGGAGTATTGTTTGTTTTCAGTATTAGAAAGTTTCATGATATCGTAGTTACATTAAACTTATTAAAGAGTACATATATCACAAGAATTATAAACTTGGTTGTAACAGGCGAAGCGTTCTGATTTCAGGTAGGTTTACACTCCCTTCTGACTCCTAACACAATTGATAAATTATAGAACATTTATTTAAATAATCAATTCATTGACAATATCAGCGTAAATGTTACAGGTTTTTAATTAACAGGCTTTGACTGTTTCTTTGTGAAGTTCTTGTGGCATTATTTTACCTGAACACCTATTATGACGTGGTCATAAAGTATAATAATCTACTTGTGTGTTGCAGCTGCTGACTTGCCTGTTGGTGTGCGTGTCAAGCGCACACGGCATCATGGTAAAGTTCGGCACCAAGGGTGGTCCGATTGAGCCGCCGACGCCGGAGCCGCAGCCGCTGCCGCAGCCGTACCGCGCGCCGGCGCCAGTCTGGGAAGAACGGAACAACGACGCACCAGATCCCAACGCCCATTGGTAACATTATCATCTACATTCTTTCTTACATAGTTACGCATACAAATTTATTTAGTAATTGTTTTATTGAACTACGTCTTAATACAGAGAAAAGGTTCATGTAAGATCCTATGCTCCATGAACAATCTGAAGGTAGGTAGATATAGATATAGCAACCTAGTTAAAAAAACAATCTGTAACGTACTTAAAAGTATAGATAGTTATATAGTCTATAGAAACAATCTGTAACATAAATATTTAAAAAACGTCTTGGGAACGATAGCGATTGGTTTTGATTTAAACTACATTTATGTTATTTAGTTCGAAATGGATGATATTAGAAGTACCTACGGCTGCGCGTGCCTAGAAATTTAGTTAAACTTCTCGAACTTCGGAATTCAAAAAAAATAAAATTGTTTCAGACGAGATTGCGTTCGATTATAAAGAAAAACATTAACTGTTAAACTATTGTGTTTGAGAACATATACCTATATTTAATATATTAATAATATTCGAGACATAACGTCATTTTACATCGATATGAAGATTTATTAGTTTATAGATACATTTATGTTTCCTGTAAAGGTAAATTATATAAACCAATATGAGCAGTCACGCTTAGAACACGCAATAAATCTTGTTTTAAAAGATCATAAAATTTCACGTACCACGGAAAGCGCCCGTCACAGTAACTTAGATAATCGCAGCAATCGATTTGTGAAGATCATAGAATTGCGTCATGTTCTAACTATCTTTGCCAACAAAATTAATAATCGATATTAATTTGTTCGATATTCAAAATTTGTACAATTTATAATCGAGTGTGTCATTCGAGATTGACTCAATTTGTAACATTTTTTTGATATTCGCTTATTTCTGTCACCATTTATACTTGAATGACCTATTAATCGTCGTTTACGTGTTTGTGTATCCGTTATCTAATTACATGTTTCTAGAGCCAACATAATAATAATTTTTATTTTATGTTTTATTATCACTATATATAATTTTTAATTACACGCACTCTCAGTAGAAGCTTACAGTACCCAGTGTAATAGTAGCTGCTATATACTTGTAGACGTGTAGATCCTACTTAGGCTTTCCTTATTTTCCAGGCGACCCCAACTCTTCATACCTCAGCCGAGATACACGCAAGTGGTTTACAACGTACCCCCACGGCCCGCACAACCCCTTAACAACGCCCAGAAATTCGCAAACTCATATAGACCACAATACAAACCAATCAAAGCTCGTCCTATACAGAATTACATATCACCATCCCAATTCCTTAGCTCACGAAATCTACCAGGTGTTGGAACTAGATACTTCGTTCCTGCTTACGTTAACGAACTGCACAGTGTAAAGGAACAGAGAAAACAGGAGGATACGAAACACAATGAGATTGAGACAAATAACATCGACGGTTCCAGCAAAGACTCGCCAGCTGACCTTCAGTGGAAGTACGAAAAGGATTTCAACAGGAGGATTCAAAGAACGGCCCAAGAAGTAAGTTAAGTTCGACTGCGGTTGTCGTAAAAATATTGCTCGCGTTTGTTCACCGAGACAATTTTTCACACAACCGTATGACTAGGTACAGTTTTGTACATGCAACCGGAATATTTATAAATTTATCATAGGAAACAGACTGAGAGGCGATCTTATGGTAAGTGTCTACAATTACCAGACGCGTGCAATGAGTGCAGGCATTATGCAGGTAAAATGGCAAACGTGCAGGCAGTGGTCACTAATAGCCACTGCTGCCCAATAGACCTTTGTATTCGACCTGTGAAATTTAGACTATTCATATGTATTCAATTTGTTGTAATTACTAAAAAGAATTTTAGGATGTACATTGATGTTATTTGAAAAATTGATAAAAAACAATCTGTAGAAGGCAGTAGAATTTTGACAATAATTTTAATATTATATCATGACATAGATTAAAATCCTCAATGTTATTCAAGAGGATTGTCTCGAGCGACACGAAGGTAACAGTTATTTGCCTAAACGTTTCGCATATTGACATATGCAAATGTCTTATAATAAGCTGTAATTTCATTGCAATTACTGGAATACTAAAGATAAATGCTGTGAAATTAATGTACAAGAGACAGTTTAATATCGCTCGTATTTTAGTTTGGATAAATGTGGAAAATCACCTACTATTAACCTTAACATGGGGTGAGGATTTGATGAATTGTTTGCCCTTTTCTAATTTTGGCACAATTGAACAATTGTGTCAGTGTTCGTAATTAATTAACCTTCTCTTGTTCTAGGGTACAGCAGGTCACGTCTACCAGTGGCCGGTGTACGTCCAGCCTCGGCATTAAAGTATTGTTATGGTTAAGTATTTTGTATTCATCGCAATTTAAATAGATTTAGCGAAACATCAAGGCCTCTTCTGTATTTTTGTGTAAGATAGACACATTTGTTACATTCCCTTTACAAGGCTAAAGTTATATAGAGGAAATTAAAGATGATAAAAATCTTAAACGATTCACGAATATATTATTCTACGTAACATTAAATATTATTTTGATTTATTAATAAATCAAAGCCATAAATTTGTTACAATACGATGGCCAGTGAAATCCTTAATGCAGTATTTTAATGGCACAAATAACGAATGCATTATAATTTAAGGTCTTTCACAATAAGGTTTCAATGATAATTCTAAGTTACGTATAGTTACTGTGATGTGATTAGATAGAGTTAGAGTGTAAGATAAAAGTGCCACATGAAGTTTTATCAACTTTCTATTCGCATCTTCGAGTACATCTATTGAATTGAGTGCGCTTATATTAAAACTTGAGGGTATTTATACCGCTTGTACCTGTAATGGAATTTAATTAATTGAAATTCCAATAGAAATTGATCATACTTATTTGTACGTGAAGTAAATTTTATTTGTGTCAATAATTCTTTCACAATGACAGCGATAATTTGCCCGCGGTTAGTTCTAAGTCGTACTTAGAATTACTACAGCATTAGTAATTTTTACGAATTCCACCAGAGAAAAGCTCCATTTTATTGTGTTAACAGAAAGTGTGTAATTGCTTCTAATAGAGTCAATGTCGCACCCTATGTGTTACGTTTGCGACATTTCTTAAAATAAAAAGATCTCACGGGTATATATACATATATCCACATGTTTACCTTCAGTCATAGTAACCTGGAATAAAGCTGCAATCTAAGCTAACTCAATTTAAATGAGACTCGTTTTAATCTTTTAGACTTTTACATTTGATCTTGGATTCTCCTATTTCTTCTGTACTATTATTTAATTGTTATACTTACTGAATTTTGGCTTTTCAATTTACTAAATTGGATTGGATATAGGTCTAAAATATTGAGATGCATTATCAAATAGCTTGTTACTAATTAAGTTACTATATACTTTTATGTGTTCTTATTTCTTATTGGTTTACTAGACAGACGTTTGTAGTATCTGCTTGATGTACGTCGTATCTGCTTTTGTTCATAGTTGACAATATTTATTGAAGCCTCTCTTTTTAAATAGTTTTTATCCGTATTTTTTTGATATTTTTATCCGGATATTGCCTTCGATGTAATATGATAAACTTAGTTCATTGTAAATATAATTACTATTATCTTATTCATGCATATTTCAAATATACACGTAATTATAATCACGTTGGAAAAAGCAACAAGAGTCCACAAACAATACAATGGTCTAGTAATACCTAAGTGAGTGTGTACTACGGATTATTACAATAAAATCATTTTCCATTGTCACAGTACAAAAAAATATCTAAAAGGCTTCCAGCGTAGAAAACAAATAACTAACGTGTATTGTATAATGTCCATTGTTCTATATAGCGTTCTGGAAAGTTTCATTCGGTCATTAAAGGGAAATCATTTTGTCATTTGTAAAATGATGGCCACGAACATTTTTTCACGTTCGATATGGCTTAAATTACGATATTTTTAATCTGGTATATTCCACGAAACTCTTAACGCTGATTATTATTGATAGTAACGCCTATTATAACTAGACCATTAATCTACCAATGCGTATATTTTTTTTTCAATATTTAACCTTCCTTTTAATTCACGCATAATATAATATAAATGCACCTTTATAATATAAATGTAATTATTAAATATATTTAATGTTATATAAGATTGTTTTTTTAGCTTTAAGTATGTCTTTTGTTTTTCCTACTCAGTCTTATGTCCTATATTTCATACGTTGGCTTTTAATGTTATAAGTTACTTATTATGTTTTTGTATATTTTATGAATTACATTTAATTCCCATTCCTATTTTAAAAGGTTTTAGGACTAATTGTAATAATTAAGATTTAATGTTTTAATTTGGCTTGTAAATATGTAAAATAAATTAGTATTGAATTAATATCTTGTCAATCATTTCACGTTTCCTCGGTAAGTTCTGGCTGTTTAGTTATTTTTATTTCGTAGTTATGCCGTGTTTCTTACGGAATAGGCAGAGAACACGGAGTGCCAAATATCTATATCCTTACAAACCCGACGTGGTTATTCTGAATGCAGAAATATTCATTACCCTATTCATACATACCAGGATTTCGGAGATCTCTGACTCCGTAACAAGCCTCATTAGCCCATTAGCTTGGCCTCCCTTATAATATAGATAATGGTACCTTCAAATGTATCCGGTAGCTGTAGTATCCTATGAGACGATTGACATATCCGGTGACAAGTGGCACTACTGCAATACTCTGCCTACACCTTCGGGGAATTACAGGCGGGATATTACTTTATATTATCATGAACGTTATTAAAATTGGTTGTTTTAAAGATATTCGATTAAATCTCTTGTGCTCCATTAAAACATCACAGTCGATAATGCAGCACGAGCCAAACAATTGTGACACGTTCAAAGTGACCGAACACTTTAAACAATCTATCATAAGTGTTCATGCCTTGTCTGTATCTTAAAGAGATGCCAAGAATACGATACAGACTTTCAACCGTTGCCAATGACAAACGCCGATAAATTATACTCGTATATCGACGTAATAAATTATGAATGAGCGATTTCGTATATCAATGAGTTGCACTTTTATTAAGTTATAGTGCGCTCGGTCTTATTTATATCATAATTTAAATATAGATTTAGTCTGGATATGTGCCCGGTGTATGGCAATAGGCTCACCACGTATTCCTATGTGGAACGGAAACGTAACTCGTGAAACGTGGGAGTGTTCTACAATTCTCTGCCTAACTCTTCGGGTATTACAGGCGTGATGTTACGTTTACGTTTTATATCGTAACGTGGATAGGCAGAGAGCACTCAGTGTCGAATATCTATATCGTTACAAAGTCGACGTAGTTCTTCCACATACATCACTTGCATCAAAATATAAAAATGGTTGAATTTTATGAATTAAAAATCCGCAATTTCAAGGTGAAAAATATAATTATACAATATAAATAAGTGAATATAATTGAAAACGTCATACAACGGTGTAATTAATAACAAAAAATTAAATAATATTACATTATTTATAAACGAAAATCACGGTTGCGTCTCATAATATGCAGTTATTTTGCTTGAAATGTCCGTTAAAACTTTGGATTTGAAGGTTATATAAAATGATAATTTAAAGTGATTTATCCATCAACGATTGTCGTTGGTACCCGCGGCGAACTGCGCCGCATGATCACCTTTTTATCCATGCAGTATAGCATATTAGTCAGACCTATTATAACACATAAAACGCGGGAAAATTATACAACACTACTCTGTCTACCCTTTTAGTACCTAATGTACAAGCGTAATATTAAGCTATGTTTATAATCATAAGATAATAACAAAATAACTAGAAATACAATGCCTTAACGAAATGTATTTTGAATTCTTAGCAGAATCAACAAGGAAGTGATCCGTTTAGACTCATTGATAGGCTATTAATCACAACACCGATTCATTACATTTAAATACAAATTTAAAAACGGAAGATAAAATCTTAAAACAATATTGCATTTGCAGTACTTAAACATGACAGTTTGATCTAAGGATAAATATATTAAGCACCATAGTATGTTTACAGATGTTGACATTTGACCATACATGTAACTTAATGATAGCTTGAGGGAATATAAACAAAATAGATCATTTTTATTATTACAATTACTTAGCTTAGCTGCTTGCCGCAGAATCGCTTATCATATAATGTATTTTACTCTACTCTTCAAATATTTAGTGTAAGTTCCTTAAATTTTGTGTCTTCAGTTTTTATTGCCCACAAAATTCTAAGCAATAGATGTCTGGACTTTTCTATTTCAATATATTTTGGGTTCTAATTCAGACTCTAATTTAGTGCCTCGTTGGTCGTGTTGGTTGCGAGTGCGACTGCCGAACGGGAGGTCCCGGGTTCGATTCCCGGGTCGGACAC
>DWFO01004235.1:0-11505 GCA_018246595.1 Mimoniades nurscia nurscia
CTGGTGAAATGTGGGAATGTTCTACATTCCTCTGCCTACCTCTTCGGGGATTACAGGCGGGAAGTTACTTTTTTTTTCTTCTTTATGGCATATTATTTAGAAGAAACTGAAATTATGATAATTAATTTATTTTGAAAATGCTTTTTAAATTCAGCACCCAAACATTTTTCTGTGTATGAAATGTGCAATAATACTGTTAATAACAGACATACACTTTAAATGAAAATCTCTAACCAGGTAAGTTAAATTGTATTGCTGAATTGATGATTTCGAAACAGGTATGCAAGAATAGAGATATTTGGCACTCTTGTGTTCTCTGCCTACCCCGCAAGAGACCTGGCGTGAAGATATGTATGTATGATTTCGAAACCTCCCATTATATTAGGTATTTTTTTATGAATGTTTTGAATTGTTTGCAATAAAATTAAATTAAGATTGGCCTGAAGTTCTAGGAAATTGAAGTTAAAAGTGTGTAATCGATATGTTTGAATGAATCTCTAAAAGAAGTTTAGAAAAAAAATTGCAGGGATCACTTTTTTCTCTCATATTACATTGATATTGACTGACACTGTCTTTTACAATATGAAATCCATAACATGATTCTAATTTGAAATGTTTCAAAATAAAGTATTAGTTATGTTAAAGTTAAGAGCGTGTTAACGAATTCAAACGCACGCACTCACGCTAACCTGCCCATACGTATGTATGCTTTTTTAAAAACTTTGCAATAGGGTCGCGTGTGACTTCTATCACACGATGGAAAGCGACATGCAGCTTAGGATGTAGCACACTTGACCAGGAAGTACCTATTCACTTTTTCTTGAACAATTCCATGTTGTATGAATGGGGAAAAGTAGATGCATTATTATACAAAAAAGATATTATACAAAAAAAAAATTATATTAAATTTTTATTACCTACCGCCCTGCACCAATGTTAGGATCATCTTTAGGCATAATAGGATGACATTCAGTATAAGGGAACGCCGAAGCTAACCAGTCATTAATGCCTCCCTTCACACTATCCCAGCTGGTATGAGGTGAGTACATAGCAATTTGTTTTTCCAGTAAGAATGACACTATTCTCTCTTTCCAAGACCTGAAACATTTACAAGATAATAATATTTCTACAATATTTTATAATATACAATAAGTACTAACATTGGTAAACTCTCACTTTTGGGTCACTGAAGTCAATGGTGCAAATATGGGGGGATGATATGATATTATCATTTCACAACCTGTATTATTAGCTTCCGCGGCTACTTCCTCTGTTAAATCATTAGTTAATAATATCTTCGTGATCATCCTGAAACAATGAATGATTTTACGATACGAATTGTAAGTACATTATAAAAAAAATATTTGTTGATTCTCAAAAAACCAATATACCTGGGTGTATAAGGCTCCACCAGAAGGCCTGTATTATCCCAACTTTCTGAAAGCTTTGTTGGTGCAAAATCCTCTAACACAGTAATGATATTGGATAACTTAACACCCATCTTTTCTCCACTTGACATTTTCACTGTTGAGTAGAATAATTTTAAATAAGTTTGTTTCTTGAAAACCAGTGTTGGTAGCTTAAAAATCATTAGATATCACTGGGATCAATCTGAAAGACAAGATCATATACAAATCAATTTAAAATACGACAAAAATTTGTAATCAGGTTTATTAAAAACATAGTACATATATGCTAAAAATACATACATGGCATCCAAGACCTATTTTTATTTAGTGAGTACAATGAAATCAATTTACACAAAATAATTGCAATGTAAAATTTATTACAGTTCTATTTATAACACATCGTTTACTTTCTTAAGTTTTATTTTAACAGACTATAGGTACAAATATTATAATGAATAAAAGTATATCGATACATGTAATGGGTTATATAAGTTATTATGTCCTTCAAGTTTTTATTAACTTATAGTACAAAAAAGCTATTCAGTTAATTTCCATATTCTTATTTCCCCATCATCACTGCATGATAGTAATTCTTGATTTCCCAATGGATTCCATTTAACACAATTGACATCTTGAGAATGGGCATTCTGCTTCATAGAGATTAGGTCAAAAGTAGGTGCATTGGGATCTGAACCATCAGATTCTTTAAATATTCTTATTATGTCATCACCACATGCTGTTGCTATAAGATCTGTCTTCTGGCACCATGCTATGTCATATATAGGCCTGGTATGAAATCCTGAGAGTGTACATACACATTTCCATGTGGAATCGCCTTCAGGTACCATTATACCCTCAGGATTTCCTGGCTTATATTCTTTCCATATTTTTAATTTTTTATCATCACTAACTGTGGCTAGTTTATCTCCTGTGCTGTTAAATGCTAAGCTCCATACAGTAGATTCATGAGACTCAAGAGTCGCAATGCAAGCCCAGTCATTGTCGAGTGGATCTTCTTTATATAACTTTACAGTATTGTCATATGATGCTGAGGCCAATACATCTAAAGTAGGGTGCCATATGACCTATAAACAAAAATATTGACATATTTGTCTCTTGTATCAAATAAACCAGGTTGACATGACAAATGAATAATAAAAAAGGAACACTGACTTTTTTTACATCTTGATTATGAGCATTGAGAACAGCTTCACACACATACTCATCATCGCCGGCTACCTCCCACACCCAAACAGACTTGTCTCGTCCACAAGTTGCCAGTAATTGTCCAGATGCTGACCATGCCACACTTTTAACTTCATTTTCATGACCCTCCAGTGTGGCATTGCATTCAAATTGACCTATCGACAAATTATTGTTGTAAATATTAAGTTATGTTTCTAATAATTAACTTTATTTTTAAATACACACCACTTTTCTTATCCCAAATAGCTGTGGTTGCATCAAAACTAGCCGAAGCCAGGAAGTTTCCACAAGGTGACCATGCTATTTCTCTTATAGTGCGCTGGTGACCATCCATCAGCACAGTTTTAACTGCCCACTCTGATCCTTCTTTATTCCACAACTTTATTATTTTGTCTTCTCCACAAGATGCAAATATTTTTCCATGAGGATGCCATGATACATTCCACACTATGCCTTTGTGGCCTGATAAAGCACTCACTAATTCTAATTTCGCCATTTTCCCCTGTTGATAGTCAATTGCAATATAGGTTCATTTACAAAGGTAAAAAGTGAAGATCAATTATAGAAAACGGTAATTACAATAATTAATAGGTGGTGTATAATAAATGTAGCCATAAGATACATTCAAATGTTTGCAATTATAACATTTGTCATTTAACATTCCAGTAATAATAATAATTTTTTCCTACTCCACTCCATACTACTACTCTATTGCAATTTAATAGAGATAGTGATTAATTATCGGAATATAGAATATATTTGAAAAAATAATCCCACATTGTTAACTTTACAAATCTATTGTGTTACTCTGACTATTTTATTATTTAATAAAGTTATTTCATAGTCAGTTACACTGGCCAAGTGCAGATTGGCAGACTTCACACTTCTTAAAGAACATTTTTTTGGAGAACTGGTGTGCAGGTTTCCTAAAGATGATTTCTTTCAATGATATAGCAAGTGTTATTTAATCTTTAAAAACATTTTTTAAAGAAATATGCCTCAGGATTTGATCCCTGACCCCTGGATTGGGAGGCTGATTTTTAACCACCTTTTTTCACTGCATTCTTGACTGTGATCTTTTCAAACAAACAATATTGTTGGTTATGATGTAAAACCTTATATCAAATCCGAAATAACAGATGGAAAATGGAAATCTTATGAAAACACAATAGAACAATATTGATAATTGAAAGGCTAATTGTTTCAGGTGTTACTATGGGTGCTATTGAGTTGTATACATGACTGAAATCAGCAAATAAAGTCACTGAAGATTCAGATTATGCATATACCTCAATAAACCATTGATATGTATTTACATAAAGAGGCACATCATAAAACCATTACACAGATTCACAAAACCTTAGAAATGATGATTAAATATAAGTACATTATAAATATAGGACTAAAAATTATTTTTTTATTATACTATGATAAATTTTTACCAAACAGAATGTTACTGGGCAATATTGAAAGTAGATCATAATATATAATTTTATATTACAGCTTAACAACTATTTTTTCATTTGTTTTTTTAATTTTATTTTTTTTCATTTTTCATTACATATCAACATTTTGATACAATCTTTTGTTACATGTAACCTCTTCTCCTAACATGAAACTTTCTTCCTGATAAACAATATATTTTATAATAAAACATATTTTAAAAATAATACCTTAGAGTTTGAACATCTTTATATTAAACATGATAACAACAACTCACTGGGTTTAAATAAGTGGTATGTGACAGCAGTCATAGCACAACTGTGCTAAACATGGATTCACTCCTTAGACAACTGATATTCACTAACAAAATTTTATTCGAGCAATATTAGCTCTAGTGACTCAAGTACTGTATGTTTGACATGTATCTAGTGAAACAGATCTAAATGATTGCTAATCAATTAAATACTATGAATATAGTATGAAGAAATCTGTTTCATATCTTTATTTGTTCAGATATTTGGCACTCTGTGCTCTCTGCCTATACCGCAAGGGACCTGGCGTGAAGATATGTATGTATGTTTCATATCTAAGATGTTAAATTCTTCAATTAATATCTAAAAGTTTCCCTTTATATTTTCAATCAATAATTAATCATCGAATATATCTTATTCTGTCTTTTTAATATTAACATTATCGAAAATATTATTACAAATAGTGTAAGGACAAGTGACAGAATGAGTTGTATTCACAGTTTACACATAAGCTTGGAGTTTAACCCTAAGAGATAGTAAAACCGAAATGAAGGTATATTTTCATTAAAAGTAATTTCTCTCGCCATGAATTACCTTAAAACTGGACTAGTGAACTGTGTTTACTATAAGTTCAATTTTATTCGTAATACTTCTAGCTATTGAACACTGAAAATTAGATAAATATCACGAGCACATTAAAGACGTCAAGAATTTAAGCAAAAAATGACATCGGTTGGTTTGGTTGCTGATTGCTGACAGCTGACACCAACCAGAAACGTCAGTATTAGTTGAATTTCATTGATTGAAATTTTAATGTCCTCACATTTATTCGCTAAAAACACAAAAAAAAAAATTGTGTTCGTTTTCGCAATTTATACTATCGTGTTAAATACTAATACAGGTAAAAGCTTAACTAAGGTAAACCTAACTTAAATTATAAATTAACTAATTTAATCTATGAGGGGAATTTAATATTATAAATATTAAATCGTCAAGCTAGATAGGTACTCGGTAATTTACGTTATTTTCTGTGGTTTATGATGACAGATGAAGTACTGACTTTGATAGCTGTCAAGCTGTCATTCTCATCCCAGCGTGTGTGCAGGCTGGCGGTTCCGCATCAAACTTCGAAGTATAATATTTTGCCGGGTTTTATTTATACATTGAAAAAGGCTTTAAAGTTAAATATATTTTATAGAAACATATCCAGGTGCATATAGCACTTTGTTCGTACATTCATATGTCTGTTTTTATTCAATCAATCAAAAATGGAAAGTAATGTCCAAATAGTACCTCCGCACCTTAACGCTGAAGTATATAGAACTGACACAACTGGCACTCTAGATCAGTCCTATTGGGATTATATTCGTTTTCATCCAGGTACGTACAGATTTATCTATAAGATGGAATAGACGTCTAATTGATAAAATTCTTAATGTAAACTTCACCTTCCAGAAGAACAAGCTGTAAGTTAATCACATAATCTCTCATCACTGTTCTCTTTTTTTTTCATACGTAGGTATTACTTAAATAAATATAGTACCATACAGTGTGGATTTTATGTGTTGTTCAACCACATTATCCCCCATGTAGGATACAATAACTATGTAAAATAAATGAAATTAATAAAACTGCAAAAACTTGCAATCATCATCAACTTATTGCAGTCCACTGCTGGACATAGGCTTCCCCTGAAGGTTTATGTCCATAATCTCAATGCTGGGCATGCAGGTTGAGGATCACAGAGGCACAGAGCACAGCTTCTCACATCACCTGTACTGTTGCCCAAAATCTGCTACAAATTATAGAATCATTAAAAAGTAATTAGCAGCAATGTGGTCTGCTGCTGAACAGGCCTCCCTAATTAGTGCTTTAACATTAATAGGAGCCTGCCACATTAGAGATCACATGAATAATAAATGCTTCAAATATAACTATAAATACTTTGGTGTCAAATATGTCATAGTTCTGAAAGATAACATGTGTAACATGTATAATAGATTTATTTGCTTAGGTCTTATTTGAAAGATGAGGTTTTGATTTTAATTTACATATAGTCACATAACTCACCTTACAAAGAACTATGTTGCCTTCTATCAAAATCTAATCAGAAAATCTAAGTCTCATAACTGTATTTATTTTATCTTGAATTTCAGATGGTACTTTAATAATAGGTTGTTCTGAGCTAACTGGCCGCTACTGGGATGGTGGTGTTATCATAGGGACATTACCTGAACCAGGTCAAAACATTTGCAGTTCCACTAAAAAGGCCATAACGTCAAACAGTGGCACAGCTGAAGGATTTTTCATAGAAGATTCAAATAGAGTATGTATTAGTTTTGAGATCTGTAACTTAATACTTAAAATCATTAAGTGATATTTGTGAGTGTGTTGAAGGTTTGTGTTGGATTGATTAATTTATTCCTTCTATTTTATTATTGCAGATATTGTTATGTGAAGACAGTGGTGCACTGAGTGTTTGGTCATGTTCGGACGATGTGTGGAAGCTGTGGCTTGGTGAAGTTTCGGTGGCCGAGCATGATGATGCAATCCTAGCTGCTGACTGCCTTGTTTCCAACAGAGAGTATGTTACTGTAGGAGCTGATGGTGGAATAAAGGTGAAATTTTTAATATTGTTTATCTAACATTGTTTTTTTTTATTGTTCAGTATTGGATGACAGTATTTTTTGTTTAATTTGGGATATCTTAAGTTGTTGCTACTTATATGAAATTCCACTGTTGGGTATGGGTCTGTGTTGGATGTCATTCTCTTTCAAAAACCATAATAACCCTGGGAAACTAGAGTCATTGTTGCTCCAGTATGATTTAGCAGACAATGTATCTATTGGAAGCATACCATTTTCGAAGTTTTAAGAGTCAACGTCAAGCAGTAATACCATATCAGATAGTATATAAATTGTCTTAGTTGGTTTATTGTTAAATATGTTTCGAAGCATTCATGAAAAGAATATGTAAATGGTAGGTCACCTGTGACTTTTTGCAAACTATGTTAGGGCCACAAAAGTTCTTGATTTACAAAATGTTTGTGTATTTCAGTTTAAGAGCTTGTAGTGTATTCCTCAAAGGAATTATTGATGAAATTAAAAATGATTATTTTTATGACTTTTTTATTGGTTTTTAACAAAATTTATACTCAACCACAGAATTGTAGATACAGAATCTTTTCAAAATTCATCAGATGGATAAGATTAGTTTACATCTCAAGCTTAGTTTAAGAAAACCTAAAAAAACAATGTTACCAATATATGTCTGTTCCCTCAAAAAAATTGTGTCATTAACTCTTGGACAAATGTTGACCATAAGTGTTTATCTTTTAAGGTTTGGGATATTACTAAAATGATGTCTGTGAGAGGTTACAATGGTGCACACAGCATGGCCATCAATGGAGTTGCTGTTCAACCGAAATCATGTACAACATTTGTGACAGTTTCTTCTGATCAATATATGACCTTATGGAATGACAACACAGAAAAACCTGTGTGTGGTTAGTGTAATATAATTTCACTATTTCTTATACATCCATATAATTGTTATTGGTGTTTTGTCCATATTTTTTTTTATATAGTCACACCTAAATGCCATAGTCGGCTTGCAAGCAACAGCATAAGTGGCACTAGAAGCAGTGTTTTGTGTTCCTCAACTCTCATGCCCAGTATGACAGTTATAGGTAAAAACCCCCATTGGAGGCCTATGTCCAACACTGGATTCAGATAGCCTGATGATGGTGATGATGATATTATGATTTTTGATTCACAATTGTTTTTATAGTAGTGCAGCAAAGTAAATATAGAACTTGTCACATTGCTTATATAATTGTATAATATAATTATAGCAATAATTATAATGCTTCTGTTATTATTACTTTATATTACAGATTTATTAAGAAATGACTGTGGTCTTCGCTGTGTTCAATGGCTGGATGAAAACAAGCTACTTTTTGGAGATGAAGCAGGGGTTTTAAGACTAGTAGATATTAGAAATCCTGAAGCAGCTTTGAATTTGGTTGAATTTCCAGCTGCACTTCATAGAATTACTATTCACTCTGAGTAAGTTGGTCATTTGTATATGCATTGTTTGAATAGTATGTACAAATGTACATACAAGTGTAGCTCAATGATAGATTAGTGGTTTGTTATTATTAGCCATCCATTGCAGGGATCATGGTTACAAATCTTGACACACACACACACACACACAAAAAGCACTGTGTTTGTTTTAAATGTGACATATTGATTGCCTTGTTGGTCGAGCACTACTGCTACTACACAGGCCTGGGGTTTGATTTCCGGTTCTGGTATTATTGGGTTTTTGTAACTTGAAATTCCGAGTAGATGAATTAGGGTTCTTCATAATGTTCTTTAAGTCATAGAAAATTTGTTAAGACTGCCAACATGCATTGGGCCAATGTGGCAGACAATTTGTGGCCTTAATTCTTTTCATTCTGAGAGGATTCCCATGTCCAACATGTACATGCCTCAATATTATATTATACTTGTCACAATATAATAGCTACATTTTTATTTTTTATATTCACCTCATTACAGATCAAAAAACGCTGCTATATGTTGCGACAACAAGGTTGTGACGGTGTGTGAAATATCCGAAGATGATAAATTAAAGATTATTTACAAAAATCGCGACTTGCATACAAATTATGTTCGAGGATTAGCTTGGGATTTGTCGAATGAAAATATCTTATATTCTGTAGGATACGACGGTGTTCTGAGAACTCATAACATTTCAAGCGATGATGTCTGATAAACCGTTGCTGACAATTGAAAAATGTAACATTTACAATAAGTAAAATATGATTTGTGCGCAAAATCTATTTTGCATACTTTGTACTGTAAAGAGACATGTTTTCTACTGCTTTAGTATCATGGTAAAGTTCACCCAAGGAAACTTTATATATAAATATAAGTTTAGGTTTAAGCAATCAAAAATAAAAATACAAATCAAGCCATAAAATTGTGTTTTACTGAATGTCCTATAAGAATTATTAACCTTGCATCCAATATAATACAATATTATGTTTTCTTTCAAATATTATTGGTTTTAGAGGTATAGAGGAGCATGTTTTGTTTGTAATACTTTGCGACATAATGTTTACATTTACATGACAGGCAAAAAAGGCTGTTATTGAGTTCCGAAATTTACAATTGAAGGTTTTGTGATCGGACTGTCACAATCTGTACTAATTCACCACCCTACCAGCATCGTTAACGCACTATAAAGCATTAACCTCTGTAAAGCAGTAACGTCAAAACGACGCAGACATCTCCAAGAACGGTCGTGATTATAAAAGTATATGTAAATGCTCAAGAATTTATTAATGAATAAGTACAGTGTAGAGCGGACGAGTCGTAGGTAGCGAAGCGTTTATTGCGCGGAGGGAGAGTGCGCGCGGTGGTCGGGAGAAGCGCTGGGCGAAGACCCCCGGCGGTTCAGAGCGCCGGGACTCTTCAGTCGCACCATTGTATCCAGGTGCCGGAACCTGGAAAGCATGCTGGCGTAAGTAAAATAGGTTATTAGTTCCGTTCGAGGTTTAATTATGAGGGTAATTTATAACTATACTAATATAAATCTATTGAGGTGTGGCGTGACTTGCGTAGACAGAGCTAACTGCTCTGACCGCTTGTGGGCAGCAGCGTAGGCGGTGGGAGATGCTGTGCTCTGCGATCCCCAGCCCGCATGACTAACATAAAAATTTAGGGGAGTCCTATGTCCAACAGCGGACTGCAATAAGCTGACAATGATGATGCTAACTAATACCCAGATGTACATATAATGTTTAGTTGTATTGGTGAAGAGAGTATCTCATAGCAATTGACATTGGACCTACTGAAGGTTCAAGCCATTTTTACAAGAGACCAACCCAAAAACCCAACTATACTGTTTTTGAATAATAACAAACCTTAATGGCAAATCGTTTGCGTCGTGGTCCACGCTTTGGAAGAAAAATGCAAGGGGCCAGCTGATCCATGACGATTGTTTCCTGTAAGAAATTTTATATACAATTAATACATTAACAAGCGACTTGTTCCTCGGTGGTCGAGTGGTTAAAGGGACTAATTGAAAGGTCCTGAGTTCAATTCTCATATCGGGTACGGTTGAATTTTTCTAACTTAAATTTTCTAGTAGATATTTCTAACAGCAATATGCCCAGTCCTTATTTCATATTCCATAGTTTCCTATGCCTACCTCTTTGGAGATTACAGTAATGATGTCACATTTTATTAGGTTTTTTTTAGATTAATAATTAATAGAGAAAACCATTAAACATAAACATTAAAACGATTTTTCTTACACCACTGACACAAACTGTCCTTTACAAGCACATAAGTATAGGAATTTTTGAAGTAAGAAAGTGCCATTACAGAATAGAATAGATTTTTTCCGTTTTTATTAAACCAAAAAAGAATATCTCGAGAACGGAGAGCGAAATGGAATACAATTGATTAAGTGTAACAGTGGAACTATAAAAGATTGGATAATATATACATAGGTATGTATAATAGACATGTTTAATACTCACGGTGTAGACGGCAGCTGCACGGAGCCGGTGTCGGAGGGCGTGTCGGGCGTCACCGGCGCGACGGCCGGCGGCGGCGAGCAGGGCGTGGTGGGCGCCGGCGGCGGCGTCTTGTTGATAGCGGGGTTGTAGATCTTGGGGTCGCTGACCATGCGCACGAAGAACGAGCGCTTGTGCGCGAGGGCGGCGCGGTTGCGGCGGGCGCGCTCCTCGTTCAGATCCTACGTTGAATTATTGTTCGATCCACATAAACATTAAATTATCATCATATTAATTAACTATCATATATTGTTGGATCATTATGCGTTTCAGATTAATAAATTTTACCGATTTTTTTTATTTATTTATCGATCCGAAGTTAGCCCAAAATCCGTATATAACTAACTACCTGCATTTTTCTCTGAAAGTAACCTATTGAGTATTGAAAATTGTATTAAAAAGTTGTTACCTACTGAGATTAGAATGCACAACCAAAAAGACAAAATACGGTCGGGGGTCTTTGTTTTCATTAGCTTACTAATGGTAGGTATCACGGAGAACCGTTCTTAGTCATTATTACCGAAGTTAAGTTTAACGATTGTATGAAAATAATTATTGTGCAGTTGGAATGTGACCAAAATAACAACCATTTAGTCGGTGGAAC
>DWFO01004236.1:0-11504 GCA_018246595.1 Mimoniades nurscia nurscia
TAATGTGAACGATACACATTGTTTAGTATGATCTTGTACCGCGCGGATGATCGTTCCGCGCGGTACCGCGCGGTCATGTGAAATTAGCCCAATAGACATTTTTTCACACTAAAACACAAACGTATGGGAGTGTACTACACACCTCCTGCTTACCTCTTTGGGGAGTCCGGGCGTGATGTCACATTTAAAATACAAACCTCGCAGACTTCCTATTTATATAACAGGAAAATAATTTACCAAAGAGTAAGATAAGTAAAGTTTCAAATTAAGCAATTTATCTACGTATAAAAAAAAATTGTTAGAATGCACTTGAAATTTGTCACGGTCATTTTTGTTAGTTTTTGGCTATTATTCGTCACGGTCATTTATATTAGTTACAAATCCACTACTGTTCCATATTCATCCCAACGCACCATACGAAGCATGTAATTACATCAGGTATAAAATTGTTCCGCATTTCAATATTGTCATTAGGGGAAGTTTTAGCGCTACAAGTGAATTTAAAAGTTTTCAGTATTTATTCATAACTATTATTAAAACATGTTTTGATTGTTTATAATCCAACTTTTTGACACGTTTATTTATTTACTTATTTTTTAGCTACCATAGAAATAACTGTACCACGTTATATTAAAATGATAATGGAACACACAGTATACATAAAGTCACGTGATAGTAAAAATTAAGAACAGCTAAATGTAAAAGTATCGCGGATTAAGTAGGCCGTAGATATAACCGAAATATACATGCGACTTAAAAAAATCCAGTTTACAATTAATAGCACTTCTTCCAATTACCAGTTTCTTACATAAATTCAATTATGTAATACGAAGTCCAGTTACAGTTCAGCGCGGTTTCCGACACATATTAGACGTGTACAAAACGAATAATAATTATAATTAACTATTATGTAATTAATAAAAATAGTGTCACGTGAATTAAAATATTGTACAAAGTAATTATCGTGTAAAATTAAAGCAAATATCGTAACAATTATTTTGTCGTATGTTATAATGAAGCGTGTGTTGAACTTATGAATTATAATAGTTTGTATAATGTATTGTATATTTTATTAGAAATAACTATTATTAAAATACTTACATATAAAATATCAAGATGTGTTTGTGTAGGTTGCTTTAAAAAGTTGGTACTTGTTATTTGTTGCACATTAATAGACAATTTGTGTTAAAGATGAAACTGTAAAGCTGAGAATGAAATATTGTGTGATATTGTGTACTTTCCTTGTGGTTGCGGTGAGGAACAGCGATACCATAGAGTTGTTGAAGCTGTGGCGCGTGCCCAAGCTACTTCCTAAGACGAATACGGAGAATGATTTCGTTGACGGTCCGTTTTTCTTATATTTTGTTTTATTTAAAATTTCTCCCGCGTAGAAACAAGCGGCATGTACAACTTTATATCGTACAGATTATGTTTATATTTATTGCTTCGGATTTTAAATCACTTTACACAGTTTATTAATGATTTTGTTTTGTTTATTGTCGTTTTTCTTTTTAAATGATTCTTGTCATTCGTGATTCTATTGACAAAATTTTAAATTGAACGTTACAAATATTCGAACGTTCGCATATCAAAGACGTTGTTTTAAGGTATTGAGACGTTATTTTTCGACGGCCTCGTTGTTCGTGTAGGTTGCAAGTGCGACTGCCAATCGAAAGGTCCGCGTTTCAAATCCCGGGTCGAGCACTATACAATTTTTCTGACTTAAATTTTCTAGAAGTGGCTCGTTTGAATATGTGCCCTTTGTATGGCAATAAGCTCACCACCTATTCCATAGTGGGACGTAAAAGTAACTGGTGGAACGTGGGAGTGTTCTATACTCCTGTGCCTATTTCTTAGGCGTGATATTCTGTTTACGTAACGTGTTACGTTATTGTTAAGTATATTTTATAAATCTCAAGTAGTTCACTATTTTTCCAGGTTGTGGGATAGCGGTGGGCAAGCAGACCGCCCAGCGGCGGATAGTGGGCGGCGACGACGCGGGCTTCGGTACCTTCCCGTGGCAGGCCTACATCCGGATAGGCTCCTCCAGGTGACATTGTAGTAGAAATCAACTATTCTTTACTATACACTGAAGAGTTGCCGCTTCGTTTATATATCCCGTTAAATCGCCTCGTTGGTGCTATGATTATTGAAACTGATTCGGAGCCGGAGGTCACGGGTTCGATTCCCAATCGATTCTAAATCAATATTCTTGTGATGAGCATAATTTTGTCCTGTTTCTAGGTATAAAAAATGTCTAGTTGTATATATGTAATTTTTAATCGTACCATTATCACATAACACAAGCTCTTTTGAGACTTATTGCGTTATTAACAGGCCCTGAGTTACCATATAGAGCTAACGTACCCACTTGGCGCCCGCACGTTGTGGGTAGTTTCATAATATAGTTTTTGAACAAATGGCAGCACTGTCGCCTAGTTGGCAGTGCTATCGCCTAGATGGCACCACTTTCGTCTTTCAGAGGTCGTTACTAACACTTAATATTCTCAAAATATTAACTAACAGTTACAAATCAATTGTTGGAGATTATTACCTTAATAATAATACTGTATATACTTTTGTATATATATGTATCTAAAAAACATGCAATTTACGTAAATAAGAACAGCATATTTTTAGAATAAGTATATAATACTGTATAGCTGCTCCACAGTGTACTTAGATTGGATATACCATATACATATTTATACGTAGATTTTACTCTGTTGGTTACTGAGCAATTCACATAATATTAAGTTTTACTTTAATTGACTGCTTCGTTGGTCATGTTTGTCATGTTGGTCGTGTTGGTTGCAAGCACGACTGCCAATCGGGAGGCCCTGGGTTAAAATCCCAGATCCAAAATTATTGAATTTTTGTAACTTAGAATTTTTAGTCTGAATATGTGCCCGTTACATGGCAATAGGCTCACTGCATTTTCCATAGTGGGACGTAAACGTTGCTAGTGAAACGTGGGAGTGTACCATACTTCCATGCCTGCGTCATCGGAGATTACAGGCATGATGTTACTTTTAAATTACTCATACGTAACACTTACTTACGCACCAAACCCACTTAATCATTAATATAACTATCGATTACTAATTACACCTATAACACACCTAATAATAAATTATTTTGTTGTGGCAACACGTACAATTTGGTACTCATATTCTAGCATCCAGTATAGACTTACATCATTTGCTAGCTTTTATTAACAATAAATTTAACATCTATTTACTCCTAATAAAACTACCAAAACACTATTTTATTTATTTATTTATAGTAAGTATACATATATTGAGTAAAACTTTTCGTGTTAATTGTACTAATACTGATATTAATATATTAATTTTACAGATGCAACATGCTAATGTCGATTTTCGAGCTTATTGGTTGGAAGCAGTGTTGGATAGAGAGGTAAATGTGCGAAAGAGACAGATATACAGCATTGTAGAACTCTTGTACTTAAAATTATTTTTAGGCTCTATTTTAGTAGTGATTTGGGATTTTTAGTCGCAAAACATTCTCTCCAAATTGTACATATGATATATTTTCACTTTTTTTTTGTAGTATACATCTTTTTTTTTCTCTATTAGAATGAAATCTATCAAATTTCCTAATTCATTTGCCAAATTAAATTGCATGTAATGTTTGTACAGCATGAATCTTAATTATTACTTTTGAAATGGGAACGTTTTCAATTTTCATACTTTTCGTTTTATATGTACACGAACTTTTTCGCACATTCCTCTTGTGTGTATATATTTATAGTTTTGTAAGTTTGCATGATCTGTATTTTATTATTTTACGTACATAATTTTGACGTATTAATACATCTGAACAGGGCGCAATTTTTTAAATAATTTTCCTCTGTACCCAACAGGAACATATAAGCAACTATTGACTGTAGACGCTGAAGTGTATGATAAATTAATTATCTTGCAGCAATCCACGGAAACTTTCCATTGAAATAATATTTTATCAAATCAGTTTAAACAAATTTCAATAAACTAATCAATTAACTAACGTATACATCGATACATCGAATCACTATATGCTTCAATACTTACAAAATTAAAAAAAAAACTGTATAATGATTATAAACAATGCATCAGCAGTATAATATCTGTGATATCAAACTTAATTGATCGTCAACGCAACGCTACTTAGCCTCTCACGTGAGAGCTGTCCATTTTTTAAATAATTATGTTTATAATACTGCAATTGAATTCTCGGGTATGGTAACACTCACGCAATATCGAAATATTGCTTATACTGTAAATGTAAAAAGTGTAACTGATGGGACTAATATTATTCTCCCAAAAAGCGAAGTTATTAAATGTTACATCTTAATTAATAATTATTTATCTGTCTTTCTTCCTTCTCCCTTTCTCATAAGAATTTCTTGGTATGCCTGTGGTATATAAATTTATTATTCGTCCTGTTTAACGCTGCCGGGGTAAGGATTTATAATTGTTCGTAAGTATGGTAGACAATCGGTTTTCTGACAAAATGTCACCAATTAATTGATTACACACGCTTAGAAATCGTAAAAAAAATTGTTTTAGTAAATTTGTTTGTTGACATGGTAATAAAAAAAATTCAAAAAAGTTTTAAATAAGTAAAACTTATAAAGTTATTCATTTTAATATAGGGATCTTTGTCATTGTTGCCTTTTGACATTTTAAAAAATCCATATCATTTTTTCATAAATATTACCTACTCGTAGTTATCGAAAATGTACTCGAATTTTCAAGTGACTTAATGATAATACATCAGAAATTTCTCTAGCGAACTGCGTTCGTGTGGAAACACGTCGCTGCATGCAAATGCACTCATTGCACATCGTGCGCACGTGAATTGTGTTGTTTACGTAATTGCATTGAATGCAGTAATTAGTGCATTTTATGATACTATTGGTATTGAATAAAGAATCTATTATAATTAATCAGTCTAACAGACAGTAGAATTATTTTTTTATTTTTTACTCCTGGATGATTTATAATAAACGCAGTGACAAAGTTTATAGTTAACGGACACTTCTGTACAGTTGTAACGTATATGTATGTACATTTTTGAAAATAATGTCAGTACTTTTAACGCAAGGTTTTGTAATCTGTTTCCGCATATTCACGGTAAAACTTAAAAAAAACAAATATAACTAAACATAATATAATTAATTAAACACTTTTCGGCTAACAAATTTTATCTGTATATAAAATTTGTTTATATTAAAAAAGCGTTTATACTAAAAATTCTTATATATGCAGAAAATACGCGAATAAAATAATACAAACTACCCACATACACCTGACGTTTTCTAACACTTTGGTACAAATGTCCGCAGATGTGGCGGCTCCCTCATATCGCGCCGCCACGTGGTGACAGCGGGCCACTGTGTTGCCAGGGCGCAGCCGCGGCACGTCCGCGTCACGCTCGGCGACTACGTCATCAACTCGGCGGCTGAGCCGCTACCGGCCTACACATTCGGCGTCCGAGCTATCAAAGTGCACCCGTTATTCAAATTCACGCCGCAAGCAGATCGGTTCGACGTCGCCGTGCTGACGCTGGACCGTAACGTGCACTACATGCCGCATATAGGTGAGTATTGTATTCTCCATTAATCAAACTACAACTTTGCGGCACCTTATGCTGTTCGAAATACGACCGAACTTTATTTAACATATATACGAATGGTACATAATATGGTATTAAATCCTTAAAAATAGAACTGTCATTTTGTATCTAGCAACTTCATATCTGTCTTATTATCAATATCGAGTTCTTAAATTGTTTGTTAACTATGTCCTTTTAATAATAGAAACTACACACAAAAAATGTATGTAGTCCTTGATTCTAAAACGATCCTACTTCGTTTCAGCACCGATTTGCCTGCCGGAGCGAGGGTCGGACTTCCTCGGGCAGTACGGCTGGGCGGCCGGCTGGGGCGCCCTCAGCCCGGGCTCCAGACTGCGCCCTCGCACGCTGCAAGCTGTCGACGTGCCCGTGCTCGACAACCGAGTGTGTGAGCGATGGCACCGCGCTAACGGTCGGTTTAAATATATTTGTATTTCCAATCATAGCTAACATTATAATTGCCTGAAAAGTTCCACGGGATTAAAAGTAAATAAAGATTCAGGTTCGCTTAATCCTACTTAGTAAATGTTTAAATCATGAAGATAATGAGAGATTACTACCATTATCGGACTTCTTTTTATTCTTCCGTAAAAAGAATAAATTTTTATTGCTGAATAAAAATTCTTCCACTGTTCCATCTGTTATGAAACGCTATTCGTTCTAATGTAGACACAATTAATCTTTGTTAGTGTGTAATTACAGGAAATTGATAAAAATCCTTAATATTCCAGGCATTAACGTAGTCATATATCCAGAGATGCTTTGCGCGGGGTATCGAGGAGGCGGCAAGGACAGTTGCCAAGGCGACAGCGGTGGCCCACTAATGCTGGAGCGCACTGGACGATGGTACCTCATCGGCGTGGTCTCCGCTGGCTACTCCTGCGCGAGTCGCGGTCAACCAGGGATATACCACCGCGTAGCTCATACGGTTGACTGGATATCACATGCCACAACGCTCACGTAGCAGACGTAATTTTCGTTGCCTTAACCCTCATAGATATTATATTGAATCTACTATTTAACGCTCATAATCGCAATGAGTGCAACACTGATTACAAATGTCAATTAGACAGCGTATGTCACGTATCATTTAATTGAAGAGAAAATTCTGTTTTTTGAAATAGTGTTGAGTATGAATTAGACAGTAGCTAGGGGGGTGTAGTGACTGAAATTAAATAAACGTAAAAATTTTAAAAATATGCTCGTACCAGTCTAATTGAAATGAATAATACAAAAAATGAGGTTATATGAATTAAGGCGACGATATGTTATTCAAGCAAAAGATGCTATGATGTTTAAGTCAAAGTTTTTTTTGTCAAAAACGAATAACTTTGAAACGAATTTGACGTTTAATACAACGCAAGAGCGAGGTCGCCATTCTCAAAGTTAGTAACACAAAAATCCACCATTTTTTTATTCGCAGTTTCTAGCTGAACCTTTTAGAAAAAAGAAGTATTCGTCAGGACTTTATTTAAGTGAACAGCAAAAATTAAAATAAAAAGTAAGCTTCATACTGTGAGTATAAAGCTATTTATAGACTATTTCTTACGACAAAGCGTCGATAAAATTGTGCTACTAAATTCAAATTAATCGTATTACAGTAATAGTTCGAGAATTACAGTTTGTATTATGGTAGCAATATATTATTCGATTTCATAGAAATTTTGACCAATTCTTGCTAATAACATTGTTAAATAAACATCAACTAGTTATACCTAAATACCGTTAAATGTAAAAGATTAATTTTTAATCATGTTATACTAACTGATATTTATGATACATAGAACAATAAAATAAAAAGCCAAGAAGTAGGTTACCTTATTAATTTAAATAGATACAAAAATTATTTATTAAATTACACAAATTAATTTATATTTTTTAAGATTTTAATTTATTGGTAATAATGAGGAATGTTTGAAAAGTTGTAGAATTGAAACGTTTTATCAATAATATTTTCATACTTTTATATGCTCTTTTAATAAAAATGTGATACTGTAAAAAAAATTGTACAGAAAAAAATGCAAGATAAATACTCGCTAAAATGGAAACTTTGTAAAAACATATTCATAAGTGCCTAAAGCATTTTGTAAATAATAATTTTAATTGTAAATAATAATATAAAAGTTGAATATTAATATTTTTTTATATTTATAAACAACCAGCATGTAAATTTCATTTTAATCACTTATATTCCTTCTCTACATATTTGTATTAGAACAATTTTAACAGGTAAAAAATAGTGTTGTACCATATCATCCATTATTTGTTGTACCATATCCTTCATTGTTTGTTACAGTATTACGCGTCATTCACTGTCAATTCATTGCCATCTGTCATAAATAACCGATTCCGTTTCGTCGTAGAAACGAAGAACTGAATTGATATGACATTTATAATAACTTGTTCAATAACTTTTTTAATTTATTTTTTTACTGTTTCTCAATTACTTTAAAAATGCGAACACAAATACCTATGTTTTAAGGCGCACTATTTAATGAGGCTAAGTGAATAAAATGTATTTATTGTTAATTTTTAGATATGGTTTTATTACATTGCGATATTATCCCAACCTTTTTAATATGATCACCGTCTACATGACCCTTATATCGCTCCACTGCATAATACACCCCTTCCATCAGAGCGTGTAATTGTATCGTGTAAATACATGAAGAAAAAAACAATTTCATATTTCTATCATTGAAATTAATTTGAAATTCGTAATAATCATTAACATACATTTAGATATCATAGTTTGCCTTAACTTCTATTCACATATTACAACATCATATAACATATAATATGAATATGTAAAACGTAATGTTCATAAAGCAACATTCAAACGATGTATATTAATTAACACAGAACCATATGGTATTTGTATTTCGAACAAAAATAAACATATATAACCATTCGTTTTTACTGAAAACATACAAATTTGAAAGTTTTTTCATGATCATGTTAATCAAGAGATACAGTTGTAAAAGGCAATAAAGAAACGGAGGTAGTCCCAGAATCTGGATAAAGACGGAAACGGTAGAGGAATGTTTATTAAGGGATGTGTATGTACGATAGCGAATTTATAAAAGCTGATTGATGGTTAGAAGAAATCAGTAGAAGATGAAAGTTACCGAAAAGATTTTCCATCAGCACACATGTGATTAAATTCTTAAATTCGGTGATAGAATACTTGTTATGTCAATATTGACCAATAATTTTGCAACGATAAATGCCTATTTAAATTATTAGCTACCATAATAAACAAAAATAATTCGTAACGGAAAAATCTCCATTAAAACTAAGTCTCGCATTTGTAAAATCATTTTTTTTTCGTACGAAGGCAGGATTTTAAGCAGCAACATCTCAATTTGGCTGCCTACCAGCCAAGAGGGATTCTATATTTATCTACTAATCGTTGCAATAGTTGCACCAGAGGGCGATAATAACGTTCCAGGGCTGCAGCAGAGATGTTACTTGTGCCAATTGTCGCTTCTAGTATATCACGTATAGATTCCGAATCACCGCGTGACATTATATCCCTGGAAGAAAAACTTTAATGATTAATAATAATTATTCCGTATGGTTGAAGTTTCTAAAATCTGATAAGAGATGTCGCTACTTGTATCTTGAATCACGACGTTGAAGTATTGTATTACTTATATTAAGCAATTACCAAATGAATATAATATATTTGAAATGAAAATCAAATGTTTTAGTTGTTTTTGTTTCCAATAAAAAAATCTGAAATTAACTTAACACAAAGATTATTAAAAATATGCTTTAGTCAGTTTTAAATGATACTTTTAAATTTAAACTGAATGTCCTATCCGAATTCGAGATTTTCAGAATAATTTCAGTTACCATACGTTATGTAAATAGCTATTTTAAACCTTCATCACCTTAACAACTTCCCCGCAGTCTTGGATCCGTAAATGTCACAGCGATGTATCAATATAGAGCTGGGGACCGGCTCCTTGACATTCCGTCGCCCGTACACCGCCGCCTTGCACAGGGACTCGAACAGCTGATGCTGAAGGAAACTGCTCAAATAATATCTAGAAAAGAACCATGTATATATGATCAGAAAGAAATTATTTTACAGCTTAAGAGGTGATGTACTGGTAAGTAAGAAATTATGCTACAGCTTAGGAAGTATCTAAAAATAATATATGTCAAATGCTAGCCTCTCTAAAAGACGGATATTACACGTGTAGTTATATCAACTTTGAGACGTATAAAATCGGTAAAAAAAACCTGATGACTCATAGTGAAACGGGATAGTGAACTACACTCCTCTGCCCACCTCCTGGGAGATTACAGGCGTGATGGTGCTTTTTAAAATCAACTTTCATAGCTAAAGAGGAATGTAATCGTTAAGGAGAGACGAACTCGTTTGGAGATACATAGTATTACTGTACCTACTATATTACAGTATAATAGTTGTGTCTTTTGCACAAATATTTGCTGTAAGTTTCACATGGTACTCGTATGTAAGTGGAGTTTTATGTCGGTTACCAAGGCTAATGCATTGCGCAGCTTTGAATAGTTCGTGATTGAATAAACCGACGACATTAACAGTTATGACCTGTTCAACTGTTAATGGTAAGGGAAAAGAAATTACATAATGCATAATTTTTTTTTATTCTTTTTTATTTTATTTTCCGAACTTTTTATCGTTCTAGTATTGGAAGTAATTGGAACATCTCAGAACAAGAGGGTTATGGCCATAGCATACACGCTGGCCAAGTACGTGTTGGCAGACTTCATACGCCTTAGACAACAATTTATATTTGAGAACTTTAAGGTTTCCTCGCGATGTTTTCGTTCACCATTATAGCAAGTGATATTTAATATTATAACGCAAATTTTTTGTCGAAGTGCGCGCTAGGATTTAAACCCGGGCTCCCGAAGCGAGAGGTCGAATTTCATACCACTAGGCTTTCACTAATTAATAAAACGTAAAAACCTAACATCACCCCCGTAGTCCCCGAAGAAGTAGGTAGAACACAGAAGAATGTAGAACACTCCCACGTTTCACTAGTTACGTTTAAGTCCTTCTACGAAATAGATAGTAAGCCTATTGCCATACACCGGGCACATATCCAGACTCCGAGCTACTACTAGAAACCTCATTTAGAAAACTTCAGTAGTGCTCCACCGGCTAGTTAAACAAAGTGAATTTTTAAAATAACTGCGCAGAAAGTTTTAAGGATAAAATGTATAGGACTTACCTAATATAGGGCGTGTTATCAGGAACGTGGAACTTCGCGCCGACGTCGAAGTATTCCTCTCCTCTGTTCCCAAGAGGCGCTATTCCTTGCAACTTCTCCACCATCGTCCAGAATTCCCTATTCAAAAACCGCTTGTCCAATCTACCCTCAAAATATTTCCACCTGTACTCGTCCATTGCTAGAGCGAAAGGTATCTGGGGCAACCTGGCCAACGCCACCCTGAGCAGCAGAATGTCATCAGAGGTGATGTCCGGCACGGTTTTTTCGACGAGCGAAGCCGCGTCCGCTTGCATGTCTTCGTCCGGTGTGTCGGTTCTTTCGTAACTGTCATCGTAGTAATCCTCGCTTATTTCGATATCGATCCCACTAGTTTTGCTCAAAGTCAGCTGGCTTCTGTCAATTTCGATCTTCGGGTACAGAACAGAATCGTCGACAAGGCCCAGCCGGTGCAAGTGTTGCGGCGTCATTACGCCGATCATAATCGTGTCTCCAATACTTTCATGTAACGCCGTGTTTCCTTGCTGTAATATCAAAATATAAACGTAACATCACGCGTGTCATCCCCGAAGTGGTAGGCAGAGGAATGTAGAACACTCCCACGTTTCACCGGTTACGTTTACGTCCCACTATGGAATA
>DWFO01004237.1:0-11504 GCA_018246595.1 Mimoniades nurscia nurscia
GATAAGTTTACGTCCCTCTACGGGATAGGTGTTGAGCCTATTGCCATACACCCGGTATAAATCCTGACTTCGAGGTGTTACTAGAAATTTCTAGCTAGAAAAATCCAATAGTACCCGATCTGGGACTCGAACCGAGCACCTCTCGATCGGCAATTACGCTTGCAACCACTCAACTAAAGAGGCAGTCAAAAAACTGTAATTTGGAACGATAACCTATCTTTCTTGTTGAGTATAAAATAATTGAAAAATCGGAATATTTTCATCTAAGGATAAAGTTATAGCAGTATTATGTTTATTCCAATTGCGTCTTTTTTTTCAAATTGTATTCAAAATTACATGTTTGTAAAAACAATTGAGCATCATCACCATGTGTGTGACAAATATAATTAAAAATACCTATTAAAATTTTATATTGTATTGTTCGGTTCTATAAGAATTTTCCAATTGTAATTATTTTTCTAATAATGAGGATATAAAAATATTAATTAGAAAAGATCTCGAAAATTAATCATACTTATCGCATGTATAGATGTATGTAATAAATATGAACTAGGTAAAAACGAAATTTAATTAACGAGAAACCAAATGAATAGAGCCGAATAACGTAGAGACCCTGTACAATAGATAATATACATAGTGATTTTATTTTATTTATTGTATTTTTTGGAATTGCTGGTACAAACTGTAAAAATGACTTATTTAAGCAGAAATTATTATACAAAAAAATTTACACAAAAACAATATGATTAACATCTAGCAATATTATGTGTCCAAAGTGCAGTAGTAAGAACGCCTTTAGACAGGAGCAATAAATTGCAAAGTAAAATATGAAATGTTATAATATAAATCTTTACTCACTAATTCTTGTTTTGTTTTTGTCGCAGGTCAGCGCTGACGACTGAGTGAATTAGCGCCATAATTATATTTCTTGGATCATTACAATCAAAGTCTGGATCAAGCCCGGCGTCCGCGCCGCCCACCGCCATTCCTCCGCACGACGCTGCGCGGTACGCACGCTTTGCGCCACGCCTCGACGCGGATATTTCAAAACAGTGACTTAGTATTAAAATCACAATCACTTACCATTCTTCGAAATAAATGTAATTGAGTGAATTGATTGGAATTAAAATTTAAGCAGTTTCTGTGAACGTTTTCTCTAACAAACCGACAAGTGCATTGAGTGTGGAGAAGGCTACATTCCAAACCGGTGTCGTTCTTTAATGGACGACTTGTGTACTACTGTGTGTATTTTGTAAGTTAGCTAAGTGACTGGTTTAAATGTAGCTCGCCAACGCTAAGATAGATACTCCCGTGAACGGAGATAGTGTGCAACAGAGTTGTGTTATTCAGAATGTAATAGCGTTGCTCGTAAAAACTCAAGCCTATTCAACAGAAAAATGGCTCGCGGCACATTGAGTGAAAATGAGCGCCACTGCTTAGATTCAGGAGCAAAAAGCCAATCGGAACGACCGCAAGACATTGAAAAAATTGCTAATGATTCTAAGTCTAATGGGCTGAGAGTACGCTTTTTAGACGAAGAGGGAAAAACTGAGAGAACTGTTAACGCTGACGAAGTCGACAACACAGTATCGCGTGTGAAAAAGATACACATCCTAAAGAACAGAAGTTCAAGCGAAACGAGTATACTTCTGAGAAATCCGTCCTTGGCTAAAAGACGGTCAAGTGTCGAACGCCGCTTCAATGACAGTCAGAACGAAAATCTTAATAACAATTCTCTCAATGAGAATCTCAATGGGAAATCGATAGATACGGAAAAATCAGATAAGACTGAAAACAGTGTAGACGATACCAAAGATACGAGCCAGAGCTTTAAGAAAAACTGCAACGTTTATAGCGTGAATCAGGCGAAGACGCTGACACCGGAGAGAAAAAAGTCGGCTCCCTTGACAATTCCAAAATTGATCGCCCATAAAGAGAATGGGCACGGAAAGTCAATTTTGCCAGCGGATGTAAGTTTAGGAGATGGAGCATCAGGCAAGGACTTCAAAGCGCGGGCAATTGGGAGGCTGTCCAGAGGATTAGGACGGCTCCTTCGTCGCACAAACAGTGTGCGGATTAGCGAACCTGACCCTATCTACAAGGTGGCCTACCTCGGCAACGTTCTCACCGGCTGGGCAAGAGGTAATTTATATATTTATAAAATTACTATAACCCGTTGTATTATACAAAATATCATTACATATATTGTGTCAAAAGTATAATTATGCTTACAAACTGTTTATAATCTCCCAATTGAATTTATCCTTATTATGTGAGGCGAATCAAATCTACATTTTTTTTTATAAAGTATTAAGATTTAAATTGTTTGTAGTTTAAATAATAAAATATCATCAATGAAATCCATTAGTTATAGACTAAACAGCGTTTCGAAAGAATTGGCCTTAGGTCACCTCCCTGCGAAACACCTGCCTGTTATTCGATATTACGTTAACAAATTTATTGAGAAGCGTCTTGATTTCATAATAACATCACGTTCCATGACCGATGCGAAGGCTCGATTGTTAAACGGTGCCATACAAATGCTGAGAACTTGTGAAGGCATCATTGGAAGTTATTGAATGATTTTGTAGATTCAATGATTCAGTTTTATAGGTGAGCATAAGAGAGTATTTACTGAGGACTCGCGTCGCAAATACGATAGCGCCAGCATACAAATTATTAAAGTAAACTCAGAACAGAAATTCTTATCATTTATGTATTTCGATTTAAAATAACCATTATGGCTATTAATTTAAATATTAAATAATAATAATTATTATTTAAAAAATCAATTTTTCTTTTTCAATATTAAATTTTTGCGAACTATGATCAGTGGATATAATTTTATAGTAATAGTACAGTGGAATAGCTTAAGTCACATTGCTATTATACTTTATAGCCATCTCCTATAATCGTAATATTGTTAAATTTGTGTATAGAATGTCACTACTGACACATTTATTGTTCCACTGCTGGACATAGATCTCATTTCATTATACTAATAACAAGGCAAACGTCTGTTAAGCTGACAAAATGGTTGGTAGATTGATGCATCTTTAAGAAGATAATTGAGAACTCTAAGATTTCTCTTAAGTAACTATTTTTCGCAATGTTTACCTTTGAAACTATCATATTTCAATAAATCTTATAATTTTTTAAATGTAATGGATGTCAGAGTTTTAGCTCTTCCGCTAAAACTGCTGAATATGTAATTAATATAAGCAATGTTTGAGCTAAATATTTTATTAAGTGATCGTAAACTGCATTTTCTTTAAACGAATCTTTAAAAATTACCTTGACACTACGTACTACTACATAAAAACGGGAACCCTTGACCAAATTGTCGGAATTAGGAAAGTGTACTGATAGCTTTGCAAAGAAAATAATAAATGTTATCAAAAATGTGAATGCAATCAAAGAACTAATATTTAATGTTATTGAGAAATGTTAGTACTTTAATAAAATTGGTAAATAATATATATCTACATATAACGTTTAAGACTAAACAGTAAGCGCAGAGTTCACAAAGTAAAGGCCGGCAATACTAAGTGGCTCAAGGCGAAATGGAATTAACGTTTTGGTCTTTTTAATCCTAAACGAATTTTGATGGACTATTTATTGTCACAATTATAAAATTGAAGCTTGTTTGGATCTAGGGCCTGCTAAGAGTAAAATGTTATCAAATCGGTGTCCATTGAAAGTCGACTTCTGAAAAAGGCTCAATGGACTCCTTAAAATCCATTTAAGTGTGTATGTATGTAAGTTCTATTTTATTCAGAGAAATCATACTGTGTTCTAAGAGTCATCTTGCAATTAGAAATATAATTATTTTCTATCATATTTTGGTAACAAAATAAATTACATTGCGAATGCAAATAGCAAAAGAGTTAAAGAAATTTTCGGGATTTTTTGTCAAACTATTTTCTTTTTAATAACGGTTTGAAGTAAGGAATAAATAACAAATTACAAGAATTCATAAGAAGCGGACAAATCCCGGAAACAGACGGTAATACATTAAAATTAGTTAAAATGCAAATTTGTTTAGTATACATATGAGAAACAGGAAAATTGAGACAAGTTATATACGATCTTAAAATTGAACAAAACATCAGTAAAGATGTGTGTTATGTAAGACAGGTATATAGCTCAAACCAGTATTATATTAACGTCGTCGTTAAGGTATTTACGTGTAAGGTATTTAACTTTAGGCAAATTAGTTTGCACATTGACGTCAGGCGATATAATACATCACTTCGGAACCGATTAATTGCGCCGCGAACGATTAACGATTGACGAATAATTCTGATTATGTTAAAATATAAACAGGTCCCTATTAGCTGTGTATTATGGCTATTTATTAGGTGTAACTTTAAATTTTATTTTCATTGGTTATACATATGATTTAGGCACCTGACTAAGAATTAACAATTTATTGTGAGACGAATTACACACTGTCCTCTTATTAAAAATTAGGTGAGATCCTATACTATGGTGACGAGACCTCTAATATAATCATAAATTATATAAATTTATGCCCAGATTTAACGAGTAATCGTGCTCAAGCAGTCGTCCGTGATAGAAGCGAATCCACGACCCTCGGCTGGGCTTAGTGCCACTCTTAACAACTGGGCCAAAGAGCCAGTCAAATTGTTCATTCATATCCATTGTTAAAGCATATTGTCTTACCGTAAGAGAACAAGTTCTTAGTTTAAAGTAATATTTGAACTCGCGGAATAGTTTACCGAACAAGCCAGATGCCGTGTATGCAAACAGATAACCCCAATAAATCATCTGGTTTATTGTAGTCTTAGACAAAGGTGTGTTGTTGAAAAGATTAAGAATACCTACACTCGAACTATACTTCGAACAAAGCACGGTAATTAATAATAATAAAAATACCAAGATATTTATTGAAGGTATTATGCACGTATGTAAAAAAATAAAATCTGTTAGAGTAAATGAAATATTTAATAATTAGGTATTTTATTTTTTTGAAAGCTTTATTGCAATATTATGTAATAACATTCTTTTTTTATTTTTATTTATCTTTATAAATGCTTATTTTTGTGATGTTATGCAACTAATTTACTTAAAAAAATATTGCTCCTAAGAAATACCTAAGCAAATATTTAATTCTTACACAAACATTTTTTTTTCGGGAATACACCTTCAAATTCCATTTAATTTTTTTTCCTCTTAATTTCACATGTAGACATAGTAATATCTTGTGGATTAATAATAATATTATGTTTAGCAAAATAATTCTGTAGTTTATTACAACTTAGTGTATTAACTTTTTTAGACTGTAAGCGATCACATTCGCGCCAATGATGTTTTTTTAATAGTCAGTGGTTTGATTACTTTATCACCTAATAGTAAGATACGGATTATGTAGCTCTCGTTGTAACAATGTTGCCTATAGAAAGCGCCTATTCACTGATGGCAGAGTCGGGAAACTACCCAGTAAGCGTGCAACACAACGTCTGGGGTCCGAGGCGCCGATTTTTTACTAAACAAAAAACCATACAGCTACTTCATAAATCCTACCTACCTAACTATGTCATGCAAATGAGACTCTGTTACCAGAATTAAATACAGTTAGGTATCCTTGAAATCGTCTCGTAACGGCGCGCAAGTTATAATTTAATTGAATATTTACATACAAATTGAAATCAAGTAATATTCATGGAATTTATAAAATAATTATTAAAATTGTACTTTATTGCTATAATCCTATCTCACAATTAGATAACATCACGCCTGTGTTCCCCGAAGAGGTAGGCAGAGGAATGTACATATACACCCCCAGGTTTCATAACCCTAACACAAACTAAAAACCACTTAAATTTTCATCTCAATGTTCAATAGTTTCTGTCAACTTGCGAGGGTTCCAGTGGCGAGTAATTACCATTCATACACCAATGGTTGGCATCTATTATCTGTTTGGTCAGATGTGACGGAATCAGTGTAAAATGTTTAATTTTGTCAATAACTTTTGTTATAAAATATGGACATTACCGAACATAGTGGTATTATAGAATAACGGTTGGACATTTCTGTATGGTATTTAATATATAGCAGTACATAAGTGATAAAAATTCGCAAGTACTATAATCGTATAGTCAGAATCGTCTGACCATCCTTATTGCAACCGTTGTGTTCGACATTAGAATTATAGATCACGGAAGTATTATAGTTTCAAGAGATCTCTCCACAGATGCGGCACTACGATAGCTACTACATTTGACAGCTGCAAACATTATTGGCCCACATATTCGTAACGGCTAGTATTGCGATGTGCGTTTCCCAATGGAGTTTATAGAGCGTGGCGATCAGCATACGTACTTTCGCTTCTCCGCGACAGGTCCGACGTTTTTATTACTTCATACAACCAGCAAACTAGTTGGCCATGTTGCTTATTGCTCACTGCAGCTCACGACTCAGTTCTGGACATCAGCACCGGTTCTGTTTCTATTCCCGAAGACTTCGGTACGCCTCATGTTCTACCGTATATTTACAGTTGTAAGATTTGATCGAAATAATTGCACAAATGCCGTGTAATATTTTTATAACGTGCTAACGTTTGACGTATAGTTTAAAGGTAATAATAATGACGTTATCAACATGTAAGTTTTTCTAAATTACATTTGTTTTCGTTATTTCTATTAATGTTTTCACGGTCTATTAATATACCTAGCGTATACTAAAGTCTGTTGTTGACATTAAATTGAAATGTAGGTACAGAATATGATTATAGGTATTTCCAGATAGTTAAGCAATCCCGAGTTTTGAGAACAAAACTGAACATTGTTATATTATAGCACGGAACTATGGGCATGGCTTGTTTCGTACAAGTAGTACCTTATCGCCTCACTATATCTGAGTGAAACCGAACTGTGATGGTGATGATAAACACAATGTAGGACACCAGATAGTACAAGATTCGCTTCTTGTGTATCGTCCATGACTGATGATTCACTGAAGCCAGCGTACAAGCGAAAGGTCGGATAGTATACAGCTAACTGTCAAAAAAAAACATAAGCCAACTACTTAAAACCAATATCAACTATAGGTAAGTGTACTAACAGATCTTCACAAGTAATAGGTAACTTGTATCAGTTACTGGAATATCTCGTAAATCTTGCCAATATAGAAATGCCAATAACCCAAGATTAATGGTCGATGGTTGTAAGTAGCCCTTTTACATGCTTTGCCATGGTTGCAATCGTATGATTTACTTGCTTAATGCAAATTAAATCGATAATTGATATTTCCGTATCAAGCTCGCGTAGGTTTACGTAGCCGTTAATTGCATACGCGTGCGTTTATTGACGGTTCTCTTACTACCGGGGTTTTATTTACGGGGTTCTATTTCCTGTTTCTACTTTATCAATTTAAAAAAAGAAAAAATCTTAACCCCTACTTCGTTTGATCTGTTTCTCAACGAACGGGTCGTGCTCAAGAGTCGACCTACGTATTTATAAAATAAAAGTAAATATCTCGACAGAAAACTCACACATGGCTATATGATCTCACTCCAGATAGTTTGTGTTATGGTAACAACGTACCTTATGAACAAATATAAAACACTCCAGAAAAGTATGTATATTATACTAATAATTTTATTAAAAAAAAGTTACATCACGTCCGTAATCTCCGAAGAGGTAGGCAGAGGAATGTAGAGCACTCCCACGTCTCACTAGTAATTTTAGTACTAGGTACAAATTAAACATTTACACAGAAATATTTTTTGTCGATGGAAATCATCTCAGGCCCAGCAATCAAGATACATACCTATCTAATGGACGAACAGCCCATGAAATCTCTCCACTCTAAAAATACTTCTTGCATTGTACAATTTTAGTTTGTTGTTATTTCATCATCATCAAGCCAAGTTCGTTACGGGGTAAACAGAGAGCTCGTGTCCCAAATAAATAACTCTCTTGCAATAGATCTGACGCGCTTCTTTTATAATCACCATTTACTTCAGACATGAAGCCGATTTCGGAGACTTCTTAACTCCACGCATCATTCATTATCCATTCGTTCAATGTGATTTGATAAAGAAAGCCGTTCGTTTTCTCTGTCGAAAGAGTATGTTCAATTTAATAAAGATAGACGAATATGATTTACGATAGACGAAAAGAAAGACACATGATGACGTCACATCTCATGCTTTGCCTTGCCTTTAAAATAACACACAAATATACATATTTCGAGGGTGCGGTCCGGTTAGACTGATATAATTTATTTCTCAATATAGACTCGTTGATAAAAATAAAGACAAATACGAGAATATCTCCAGACCCAAGATGGATAATAGTGGAGTAATTTATTTGAATATTAAATAAATAAAGCAAGACGAACGTGGGTACTTATGTAGATAGGTACCTATGACGTACCTGTGAAGTAAATAATACCAAAAATATATACCTATTTCATTCTATATTTTTAATTCAAAATTATATACAGATTAACTTAACTGAGACCTCGGCTGTGAAAGAGTTGTTATTTTTCTTCCAAAAGTATTGCGAAGTAATGACTTTGCAATACTTTTGGAAGAAAAATAACAACTCTTTGACAGCCGAGGTCTCAAGACCACGACACCACAGCTGTAGCGAGGTCAACGCCCTCCGAATACAATTTCACCAAAATATGTGTGTTTATTGCAATAAGACTGACTCAAATGGATTTGTAACTTTATTGTTGCCTTGCCTTCAAGGCGTTTCATTTTTTAAAATATTCTCGAGGTTTTATTTTTGAAGTTTTCTCCAACGGGTTTCTACTAAATTTTGAAAGTGTATTATGCTTATAGAAATGTTTAAGAGTATATTAACGTTGAAGTGATTAAAGACAAGGATTTACTTTACTTATACTTTACATTATTGACTGGCTCGCTGTTCCGGCGAGCAGTGAACGTGACTGAAGAATGACATAATAATGTAACAGTTACTACTTTCATATCACTGTAACTTTTTAAATACTCCAGTACTCCAACACCGATTCTACAAATATCATGTTGTTAAAATAAAGATCATATGACAACAGTATAAATAGTTATTTGTTTGTGTGTCCATTGTAGGTTCATAAACGCCATTACTACATTGTAATATCTTTTATCATTGACTTAACATTCTTTCACATGTTTTTTTTATAACCATTAAATGCATCTCAGTCTTCAAACGAAGCCAGCCAATTAATATTTTTAAAATAGTTTTATACATTTCTTAAATATTATTTATGTAGAAGCAAAAAGCATAGTATGTGATTAGGGTAAATTTTAGTCATTAAAATTCTCGCGAAACATTGTTTAAGTTTTAAACACTGTTTTGTTTTCCTATTTTGGCTTAGAGTAAACTGACCATTTCTTTTTTAACTCAAAACGGGACGACCGTACATTATCTGTTTGGTATGTATAGACCATACTACTATAGCCGCCCCCTTAAGAGTTCCTATGTTTTGCCTTCTCAGGATTTGGATGAGTAAAAAAGTAGACGAGCCAAAAAAAGATCTTTTGTGAATCTTGCCAAACAAAAAAAGGTCTCTTGAGAATCTGGGAGAGCAAAAAAAATAAAAATAGGTCACCTGACGCGTTTCAATATTGGAATTATTTGCGCGGTTTCAGAAAACCCGACAATTATGCGTCCCGGATCATTTTTCGGGGACCACGGGACAGGTGGTCGAATAAAGGGACAGTCCCGTTCGAAACGGCACGTTTGTTCAATTTAGGTATGAGTAACAGATGATAATTGGTAATATACAATTAAGGCAAAGCATAAGGCAATTAGTATTATAACGTTAACAACATATGGTTTAGATTCGTTTGTATGCTGTATCTAATTGATTAAATACATGCCTTTGTACAATATTATAAATAGTTTCTAATAACCACATGACAGATGTGCGAATGATTTCATACATATTGCTTTCCCAAACAGCCGGCAGATGGCGGTGATCGCAGCGACGAAGGTTTTTCCAGCTCCAACAGCTCTGTCATTTTATTTGTATACTTATTTTTGTGTTTCGTTTATTTTTTGTAAGCTGTCGTACATTATTACTCATCAATACGTCAGGTCGGAACGACGAAAACTGGTCATAAATGCGTTCAATCGCCTCGTGTTATTGATACCCATGTATTTAAATGAAACCTGTCTTTCAATTATAACGAGCGCTACTATATACCATTGTAACAGAATTTCCGAACTGCAACAACAATCAAACGAAGCACACCTATGGAGTTTCTTTCGCCGCTTCTTTCCCATAGCGAGGCATTTTCCGAAGCGGTGGTAGTTTGATCTTGACGTACAAAAAGTGTTGTAATGAACCAGTTTTGAATAAATGATATTTGAATTTGAATTCGAATTTGGAAAACAATCACATGCTCTGCGTGTGTTCTATCCTTCCAAACTCAATTATTTTTTTATGAACTGTCAGACATAGAAATGACCGAGGAAAACGAAAGTCGAGTTATATGTGCTTACTACTATGTATGTTACTACTACTACTACTATTACGTATGTTAACTATAACCATCTATTAAATATAAATAACCTTAAGTATATTGAATTCACTGATATACCGTTCACAATATATATAAAGTTCACCGTATATAAAAAGTACTTTATTACTCGCGTTATAGGTTCTAGTACCATGTGAACTCATTTGAACTCATAATGACTTTATAAAAAATATAACCACTGTTTGGTACTATTAAAAACCTACTTTCGCCCTCCGGCAACATTTATATTAAAGATATTATGATGTCTTACTGTTTCATATCAATACATGAATGCTATTCTTATGATATGAATGTACCTGTCTCGCGTATATCTATGTTAGCGTCTATCCAAAGTCGAAAGAACGAATCCATACAGCTCGGTATCGGTGGCAGCGAGCGAAGCGGTCATCAGATAAAACAGATGTCAAGCGGTCGCTGATAGTAAAAGTAGCGTCAGCGGGAACACTTGCACTCTTGCTTTATCTAGAGAAAACAGGTCAAGTAGCAGCGTAGGGTCAATACTCATTATCATTCCATCGCTACCACCTCGGCAAAGTCTAAGATTATATGCTGCTGGCAGCTAAACAACTAGCATCCTTTGAAAAACGTGTGGGTGACTGTTAAATTGGTCGAACGCGTGCACTGTTGCTGCGGTTCATATACTATAGGCCGTAAGTTACATGAAGTAAGAGTGGGTAGAGTGCGAAAAGACCGCATAAACTTAAACACCAGTAGTAAAGAAAAAACAATTCGGTGCAAACAGTTAGTACGGTTATTGGTATGTGTCACTCCTCTGCCTACCAGTTCGAGAATTACAGGCGTGAAGGTATATTTATTAAAATGGTTCAAAGGGAAATACCAGCTATATTTATTATGCATCGTTGACTGACTGACTGCCTCGTTGGTCGTGTTGGTTGCAACTGCGACTGCCATACGGGAGGTCCTGGGTTCGATTCCCGGGCCGGGCACTACTAAATTTTCTAATTTAGATTTTCTAGTAGTGGCT
>DWFO01004238.1:0-11502 GCA_018246595.1 Mimoniades nurscia nurscia
GGTGAAACGTGGGAGTGTTCTGCATTCCTCTGCCTACCTCTTCGGGGATTACAGGCGTGAAGTTACGTTTTTTTTTTTTAGAAATTCAGCTTTTCAGCACACATAAATAAAGTCTATTTTTACATTTCAATTATTTTCCAAGGGCTCCCGAGCATCCGTTTGCTATAAAACATTTGAAATATAAAAAAAAATGATTTTTATTGAAAGATCCTTGAGTTCTATTTAAAATGCTGTTAAAAACTGCTCTGCTCTCCGTGCCGGTCTATATGAAAGGACCCTAAGAGAAAATAGTGATAGCCCACGCAATAAATGTAAAGGTTGTAAGTACAAGGACGAACCCCTTGCTTGTAACCTAACACCTATTTGTATATTTTTATACCCCAAGTCATTGTAACCTCGACTGGTAGTAGATTACTTCCGTCCCCGTGTAACAAAGGCTATTGCTATTTGCATCGCAGGGGTGTGTGCGCGCCGACCTCCGAGTCCCACGCAACTTGATTGCTATAAGGAGTATACTAATATAACGTGTCGGAAATAAAGTAGAAATGTCGTACGGTTTTGCTTTGCTTGAAATACATTAGAATACTGACAGCGTAGGCTGTTATAAGCTATAACACTAACCACTAAGAGTTCAAGATTAGAGTGAATAAGCACTTTATAGGCAACCGTGCTACGTTACGTTGAATCACACTTAACGTCAGTTGAAGAGTCAAACGCTAATAGATTGCTATTTAAAAATAATCTGTAAAAAATTTACTGCCTCGTTGGACGTGTTGGTTGCAAGTGCGACTGCCGAACTGGAGGTCCGGGGTTCGATTCCCGGGTCGGGCACTACTAAATTTTGTAATTTAGATTTTCTAGTAGTGGCTCGAAGTCTGGGTAAGTGCCCGGTATATGGCAATAGGCTCCACCACCTATTCCATAGTGGGACGTAAAAAAGCAAATGGTGAATCGTGGGAGTGTTCTACATTCCTCTGCCTATGTCTTCGGGGATTACAGGCGTGATGTTACTTTTGATGTGTAAAAATTATACAGTAGACTAGATAACAGTGCCATGGGCTTTTCACAATCGTATTGTATAGTATCCGCTTGTTCAATGGGTTATAGTCGCATGGTCATATATACATAGTAGAACCCATGCCCATACATACATTTAAATGTTATTGTTGTTGCCTGAGGTGGAACTCTATGTGCGTCGCGATGCTTTGCTAATCATAATATCTTTCAAACCGAACCCCAATAGCTGCTCTAATATATGTAGAAGTAAATAAGGGGATAGGATTTTCGTTGTGGTTAAAGCGCGTTGACGTGTTTTAAATAATACTAGATGTATCCCAAGTTGATCGTGCAGTTGCAGTCAGTCGGTGAGTCAATCAGCCGGTTGGTCAGTCTGCAGTACTCTGACTAAGGAATTTTGTAAGGTCAATATGCAACGTCCAATTCATTTTCATGAAATCCTTTTCTACGGTGTATCAGCCTGTGAATATTGCGAGATAAAAATAACTCGTTAACGTAACAGTATTAAACGTTATGTCATAATACGGATAACTTACGTAACATAGCGACTATGTCATATGAGTTCATGCAGCTGTAAGATACGATACCTACATGGGGGTTTTTATTTGTGCCATGTGATAATTCGCGATGGCATGTGGAAAGGAAGTCTTAGGTTTCAGAATTATAACGCTAAGAACATTATGATATAGTTAGTTTGAATTTTGAATTTATACACTATTAGGGACTAATTCTCCTATTCCGAATCTATGATTTTTTGACGGCACACAGTTTCTGCTATATGAATCTGGATCTGTCTGTCTCGTTGGTCGAGTGGTTGTGAGTGCGAGTGCCAATCGAGTGGGTCAAATTTGCGAGTGCCAAATTTTGGGTCGAATACTATTGGTTTTTTCTGACTAGAAAATCTAGTAGATGCTCGGATTCTGGATTGCTGCCCGGTGTATGGGAATAGGCTCACCGTTTATCACTTCGTAATAACGTAAATGTAATGGGTAAAACGTCTACATAGCTGGTGAAATGTGGCTGTATACTCCTCTGCCTACCTCTTCAGTTATTTGAGGTAACTACGTTTTTATGATATATCGGAGATCGCAAGTCATAGAACCCATTCCACGACATTTAATTGTCGAACTGCCACTTCTGTAGCTGTACGCTCGTTCGTTTTTCGCGACATTTAGATATAGTGATATTATTTTGTCCTAAGCCTTGTCATGCGTCTCTTGCTGACGTGAGATATGACTGGATGATTATTTGTTATTGGAAACTGACTCATGCTGGTTGAAAATTTACGAACAAGCGGTCACTCTCATCTCTAGGTCATTCTCATTTGGTACATACATACATACATGCATACATATCTTCACGCCAGGTCCCTTGCGGGGTAGGCAGAGAGGACAGCGTGCCAAATATCTCTATTCTTACACACCTGTCGTGCTTCATTTGGTAATCTTCATAAACTGTAGTTGGTGCAAAATGTTTGTTTAATTTTGTAAATCCCAATGTGTATTATCAAATTTTCCAAATTTGACATTAATTTTGCTACTTGGTTTATTATAGAAATGCAGATTTAAAAAAAATATTATATTACAATGCTATTAAAAACGATAGAGAAAAAGAAATCTTAATCTCCAATTCATTAACATCCGCTCGTTTTAATAACGCTCCGTCATCTCGTCGATTATTACTTCCAGGATCTATTTAAATCGCTTATCGTATTTCTCTTCTTAATACACAATAGAATTCTTATTCAATATTCTACCTACGATTTTCCATAGCGCCAATATTGACACTGGATTGCCGATAGAAATATTATTAATGCTGTAATATTATTATGTTTAATAGTTCGTAGTTTTCATATTAAAAGTTATTTTGGTGTTTTGGCATGCAATTAGTATGCAAATATGTTAGAAAAAACATGTTTCTAGAAAAGTAGCAAAACAGCTGGCAACAGATACAAATGGCGGTTGTCGACCGTGAACATCTGCTGCCAATCGTGTACAGGGCTTCATAGTTACGACTAATAAAGTTACCTATTCCAAATTGTATTGGAATTGTTGATGATTGAAGTTGTTGATAAGACCACCGGTAGTAGCTTTTGACATCGTTGTTTGAATCTCACAGCCATACTCGTATGTCTATATCTCCAGCAGTGAACGTGAACAGATTCCTCCTCATATATTGTAAATATTGGTAGTTGACGGCAAGTGTCGCCGTCATCTACCAATATTTACAATAATAGAGGAGTGGATAATGCGTTGCCGCTGTGAAGGATAACTGTCTGTTCGTCTTTATTTTCCGAAGTAATAAGATATTGCTCTATGAAAACATTAAGAATAGATGTCACTACTGTCGTGCACGCAAAAACTTGATATTTTCCCTCCATTGTGATGCGTACCTGTATTACACATGTTATGTATATTGTTAGGCGTCGTCTCGTGTATTATATTGTAATCCGTTTTCCTAATAGAACCTCAGGTATTGTTAACATCGCATATGTTTCTCTTTAACATGGTGCGTGCGTAGGGTTGCCATGTGAAGATGCCATATTAACGAACCGTCAACTTTGCTGATCGCAACAAGTATCACATTCTTGTATAATCAGTCATGGGCACATTATTTATAATTGTTTAATTGGTACATATGTATATATAAATCTCCATATGTACAAACTATATTACTGTTGTCGTGTGAAAAGTAAGTTATCGCAAATAGAGGTTTTGTCGACACAAAGCAACTTTCATTAGGCTGTTACAAATATTTTTAATATGAGAGATGAATATTTCTTGAGGTTCCTCTTTTTTTGATAATGTTATCTCCGTATGGATGTGCTAGTTTTCAGTTGAAGACCGATGGTGCGGCAACCCTATTTGTTATTTGTACCGGTACCGCCATGTGTTCATCATCCATTGTGTACACGATTTTGGTGAGCTCCTCCCGTGTCAAGGTTGGGTTAGGACCTTGGTGCTATTGAGCGCTTTGGGAATCGAGCTGTTTATTTGTACAATCACAGTTCACACATCTCTCGCTGCCGGGCACGATCTCTTCACGATAACTAAAAAATGATTTAACATATTATTTGAAACGGTTTTAGATAGACCGCCACATTTCTTTTTCGCTTAATTTGTTTCTATTTTTAATTGTAATCCATTTGGTAAAATATTTATTAAAATTATTTATTTATTCTGAACTAGATGTTAAAAGAGTGATCTGAAATATTGTTAATTGCTCTAAACGCCCTACCTTGCTTTTATACATAATTATATTAAAAAAAAATGAATATGCACTAAACTTTTAATTGAATAATAAAAGTATAAGAAGAATAATGCTAGTTCGTCAGTCTGATTATGTTCAAATGAAATGAAGTGTGTTACATGGAAAAATGAAACACCAATTACGTAAATCAAAGCTGCCTATTCGTATGTGACTACGACTCTTTTACGCTGACTGCTTCTACGGGACAACCCAGTTGAAATCTTTTTACGAATCGGAAGCCTTTTAAGTGTGAATTGGCATTGGTTTTGTCAAGCGCTGCACATAATGAGTAGAATTGCTTCCACTCGTGCTTATTGATAACTAGGTCGGGGCTGATCGACCAGAAGACGACTTGTGAGCTTCCCTTCACTTGGGCAATATTTTTAACTTTGTTACAACCCAGGAATTGAAAAAGCAGGTCAGATCTGTACGGAGATTAAGTGTTTGGTGTCCTCAGTCAGCCACGTAAGGAAACTGGCGTGAGGATGTAATGATAATAAGAGGTAATCAGGGGAGTGTAATATATATACACTTTCACGTTTCACCAGTTAAACAAATCCAGGCTCGGAGCCTATCCTAAAATCCTAAAAGTGCCCTACCGGGGAATCTAACCCCGGACAGTAGTCGCACTTTGCAACCACTCGTCCAATGTGGCAGTCAAATAATGGTATAAACATGATAATAATGTCATTCATGTACTTTAATGTCGACTTTCAAGGTTATAATCTCGATTCGAGACCAGGAATAAAGTTATCTCTCCTACACGATACATTTGTTTTTGCTAAAGTAACGTGTCGCTACTTATGCACCAGGTATTATAATTATTTCTCAATAATCTTCTCTGTACCTGTATAACTGTTTGTAAAAATGGAAAAAATTATTATTAACTTTTGTAAATATTTTTATGTTTATAACAATGGAAAATGTTATTGTATCCCTCATAAGGCTGAGCGCGGTATTATAATTGTAAATTTGTTGGCAACGTTGGACCCATATGTGTCCTTATGTAAAGTGTAGTGAGTAACGTTGGGCTTTTCCCGCATTTCATGAGTCTTCATTATTATTAATAAATAGTTTTAAAAGTCCCTCCGTCCGTCTGTGCGATTGTCCGTTTGTGTGGTCAGATATCAGGACTTAGTTTTTGTTAATGGATAGATTTGCTGCATAGAGTTTAAGTATAGAATTTATTTAGGTTTTCTGTGAATTGATCGTATTATTGTTATAAATATTGTTTAAGTAAGATAAACAGTTCAAAAACTTTATAGCAGGGAACAAAATGTCCATTTTGTTTATTAATTAGCTCGCGTAGTTATAATATTGCAATCAGAATCGGACATTCTTATAAAGAAGCCTGTATTAAAAATTTGTACGTCTGTTTGTATGAAAACTTAACACCACTAACGTGCAACGTGCACTTGGTGTCGAGGAATGGTCGTTGAAACGATGCCGATACGTGTCCCGATACGAGTACAGCCGAGATAAACGTGATGGTCTAGGACAGTGTTTCCCAAACATTGTTCTGCCATGGCCCGGTAATTTTCACACTGCCCCTTCGCGACCCACTTAATACTTTTAAACTTAACCTAGTTCCATTGAGTAAAATAATAAATATTTATTAATAGTAAAAGGGTTTTATTAGTACTACATGCTTGAGTCCTATTGAGTGACTAAATTTTATACTAAAGAATTCAAGTTCGCGGAAAATTACGAATTTTCATCCTAGGTGTCCTAGGTATTATTTTTAAAACAAGGTGGGAATGTTGCGACCCGGTGTTTCATTCTAATGAATTCTAATATTCTAATATATGTAGTTCCTGTAAAATTCGTTTACACGTCTTTCATGTAAGTGTGTGAGTAACTCGGGGTTTCCGAAGCGTATCCACTGCTTGTGCCCTTCGCTGGTGTTGATGCAAATCGTAACTTCGTTCTGTTGCGTCATGTCTTTCGTGACCTTTGCCAGTCACAAATCAGTGTGCTCAGTGTTTGTATGGTACATTATGTTTTCTAAATGAGGCTAACTCGGCTCTAGTTAGCTAAGCATATAATTTTGTGACATATAATTTTATTACAACAACATATAATTTTATTACAAAAACAAAGTTCATTCATTTCGTTCACACCACATTTGACTAGTATAATTTTACGTTTATATAATTATATAAACGTAAAATTATACTAGTATATATATAATTATATATACGTAACATTACGCCTGTAGTCCCCGAAGAGGTAGGCAGGGGAGTGTAGCACATTGAAATTTCACCAGTTACGTTTACGTCCCACTATGTGATAGGCAGTGAGCCTATTGCCATACACCGGGCACATGTCCAGACTCCGAGCGAATACTAGAAAATCTAAATTAGAAAAATCCAATAATGCCCGACCCGGAATTTGTGCTCTCGATCGGCATTCGCGCCTGCAATCAACACGACCAATGAAACAGACAATATGTAATCAAATATATATCAATGTATTTATACATCCGCGTTGATTGTTTTTCTTTAAATAACAATCAACACGATTGGTTTTATTTATAAAACTAGCTACATAACGCCGTATATCTTATCTACAGCAAAACATTTCCGAAATGAGATTTTAATGATCGAATGACGCGACACTCTGTCTGCCCGCGGAATAAAATTGGCGGCTATCAAAATTGAAATAATAATAATGTATTCGTCGAAATTATCTACCTACCATTCCTCCATTAAGTAGAACGGAGTGTCGACAGTTGGAAGGAAAGTCATTGTTAATATTCCTCGTACATTGTTGATGACGCGTGCGTTCTAATTTCAAATATTGTAACCGCGAAAACACGAGTGTTTGTGTCCATCCAACTATTTCCGGCGAAGTGTACGCATTGGAGAGATCTATTTTCTAATAAAAACGGCATCGCATCAGTTAATAGCGCGACGACTTTGATCAACGGTTAGGGAAGAGCTTTTTGTTCGCGGCTGTATCAATAAACAAAACCTCGCCGCGTGCCTACATAACGAGATCGACTCGACTTACCAACAGTGTAAGTAATCCACGGCAACCCACATGCACTGATGTAAATAACTTCCATCTAAATATCGTGTTAAAAGGAAGATCATAGTGCTTACGTAATACTCGTTTGCTGATGAGGAGTATTTTATAATTGCTTAAGTCGCTCCGTCTACAGGTCTATAAAACGAATTGTGTCACGTTGCGTCGCCTTTTCAGAGCGAAGGTTGCAATCGAAAACAATGAAATCCTCAGTGGCAATTGGGTCACGTAGTAAATCCTCTTAGGCACCAACGGCCCGTTGCGTTACAATAATGTCATGTGTGGTGTTGACATGTTCAATTTGTGGTCGACTAACGCATAACCCACTTACAGGTATTATGACATGTTTTGAACGTACCGTGCAAACAACGAGACGAGCACGACACACGATTCGATCGAAAATATTGACATTGTCAATTAAATAAAGGTCGTATTTACACCGTTTTCTTTCAGACACTTTCTGATTGGACGATTGTCTAATTAGCTTAGTAGAATAGAAACGTAACATCACGCCTGTAATCCTCGAATGGGCCGGCAGACGAGTGTAGTACACTCCGACGTTCCGCTAGCTATGTTTACATCCCACCATGGAATAGGTGGTGAGCCTATTGTCATACACCTGGCACATATCCGGACTCCAAGCCACTACTAGAGAAATTGAATAGTGCCCGAATCGGGATTTATACTCAGGACCTCTCGATCGTCTGTCGCGCTTGCAATTTCGGCGTTAGCTACTATAAGGGCAACAGATATTCTTAGGAAATATGACTTAATTGTTTTCCAAGTGAAAACCTCAATAGTGGTTTGAGAGTTCTGGAATAGTCGTATCAATAATTTTTTGAAATAAAACGAACCCTGTTACGACCTCGACTCAGAAAATTCCTATTACGCCACGATTGATGTCTGACAAAATTAATAGACGCCGGTTTTTCCCGCCGGAGTTTTAATGTTGTTCTTTGAATAACAAGTTTTTATTATATTTTCTGATATTATTACTAGAATATATAATGTTTAAGTAAACTTCATTATTATGATTTTTTTTGCCATATTATGCCGATTGGCTGATAAGATATTGAAGTACATAGAAGAGATCTCTAAAAACTTGAATCTCATGGTTTATATTTTTCTGCTATGCAATTATGTATTTACTTTTCAAAGTTGATGACTCTGTAATGATGTAATTAGTATCTCTGCCTAAAAGTATTTTTAGATAGACGATGAGAAAGTGCGAGACGCGATGCGTGCGAGCCCGGGAACAATTAAAAAAATATACCTAATCATACCATCAATCAATCCATAAATTATGTCATAAGAATTTCATGCATTTTGACCCTTTCCCCCCACGTCCTTGTCACAGCTAGTCACACTTGTGAGATTCCCGCACTATTGTGACGTCACATATATTGTAATTTTTGCACCTAGGAAATTATTAAATTTATATTTTATGGATGATCCCTATGACCTGTGGATTTTAACATGAAATAAATGGCATCATTTAAAGCTCTTGAGCTTTTATTGTTCATTACTTACTATATGCATAGCCGGTGTAAGGACATTGTCAACATATCCGTAGGATTGATTGGTCCGTTTGTTCCCAGCCGATCAACAATGCGGACTTCGTGGTGCCGGTGGAGATCGACGGCGCGGTGCACCAGGTGTACGTGCTGAAGCGGCCGCACGTGGACGAGTTCCTGCGGCGATGCGGTGAACTCTACGAGTGTGTACTGTTCACGGCGTCGCTCGCCAAGTACGCGGACCCCGTCGCCGATTTACTCGACAGGTGAGCTCAATTTCACACTAATATCGAATACTCGATATTTTCCATTACTCATTATTCTATCATCAAGCAACCAGTTCTCGAAGAATGTGATTGTTGATGTCGATTGGAGGTTGATAGAAAATTGCTGGCATTCATTGGCTTGTCTTTCTTGTGTTGTAGTAGATATATTGTAACGAATTATTACAAAAAGCCAACGAGTAGGTACGATACTTTAAGTAGAATTCGGATTGTGATAATGATTTCGGGAATTACGTCCAATACTGGCAGACTGAATGGGTGGGTTCCCGGTAATTAAGATGGTTTTTTTTCGAAGTAGTGTCCGTAATTTTCCGATAATGTTCGAAGAAGTACGATTCCGTATGGGCCAGTATTTCTGTCTTATTTATATTTTATAATGATCTCATTTGATTTAATTGTTTTTTTTTTATTAAATCACTTGTTTAAAATTATAAATAACGAGCTACCTGAAGTAAAAGCTCTGCAGTTCGGGGCAGTTTCCAAAACAAATTCGTTCTCGAATATAAAATGTATTAAGTGACCTTAATCGGTTTTCGGCTATGCATATTGCATAAGCAACTGCGCTTGTTGAAATGTCAATATTGATTTGGAGTATAAAGGCCTACTCGACCTCGCTTTGTGGTCGGATCGCATATTTTCAACCATACTAGGTAGATTGATACTTACTACTGTTTTTGGCACACTCATATCGCATTGACTGGGCAGTGTTATGTACCTACATAGGTACTCATTAAAAAAAGTTATCTTCTATAATATTATTTTTTAATAATTGTAGAATTGCACATAGGTTTTGCTAAGATCGGTCATAAAACCAAAACGTGTCATATGGTTTCAGCATCACGTTCAGAGTCAACGTTGCCTAAATTATTTTTATAACTCTCGTTAGAAGCGATGCGCATTAATATAGCATAATATTCGCGTTATCAAAATTACAACCGCGGATAGGACGAAACGGCACTTTAAATGATAAAATGTAATGTTTGCAACTCTCTCGCACACGAAGTGACGAGGGTTGGCGCTAATGCGTGTCACTTATTCGGCAGAGCGGTCTTTTTAGCCGCCGTTTACGAGACTTCACGATGACACTCGTGTCGAGTGGAAGGGTTATTTGGGGACAGGTTTTAATGTAACGGTAGAGGCTGGCAGGGGCGCAGGCTGGTCTACAGAGAAGAGGGAATTCGACCGTTGGAAGCAGAATGTTTAGATTTTAAACGTTATAGCAGCTGGTAAAGTTTGAAGGTTCATAATAAACGTACATGTAATAATTAAGAAAATTCTTACGTTGAAGTTTGTGCTGGTTTAAAGGTCACCTGCTCGCAACGAATCGTTGCTGATGTTTCTGAACTGGATTATTTTTATTTTACGAAAAGTCTGTCTACCGCTGCACTGAATCATGAGTGTCGGTTGTCTATGATGTTGAGCAAAACAGTAAAATTGTACTTCTTGTAACAAAAGTATGATACAAGATTATCAGGCCCTGTGACGAAGAACACATCGAAATAAAAATGTGGTCTGGTTACATCGCAATCAACGGACTTTGCTGTATAGTATAAAAGGTATTAGTCACTTAAGGTGACAGTAGACTGAAGTGTCACGCTAGAATAAGCCCTAATGAACCGTAAGTAGCCCCGAAGTGGGGCTACGTGAGCACGTCGGCAGCGCAGTGCACTGGAAGTGCGGGTGTTAGTGGCGAGACAAATTGGACGTTTCGGAGACAGGGATCGTGTCATAATTGAATAATATTTGAGAGAACGCTCGCATACCGCTGCACGTATGTACGTGTGTTAGAACGGCAGATGTTTTTGTTCATTGCGTTACAACATCGCATTGAACAGACGACGCAGTAGGAAACATTGTTGGCATTGTTTTACATGTCGTTATGACTAGTTATGATGAACTGATCAATATTATCTACAACATGTCTTTGAAGCTTCTATGATCGCTTGTTGTGCCAATTTAGATTACTTTAGAACAGAAAGAAACATCATCAAACCCCATTTTGTTTTTGATGTATTCACTCTTGATTTCATAATTGGCTAAGAAAACAACGCTTAGTGGGTATTGAAATGTAAACCTGGTTTAATATGGCATCGTCTTAATGCACACATTGAGTTCCTGTCATATTTTTCTTTATATTTTCTTTTCGGTGGTTGATTTAATAATGTAGTGTAAACCTTTGTCGTTCCAGATGGGGCGTGTTCCGCGCGCGTCTGTTCCGCGACAGCTGCGTGTTCCACCGCGGCAACTACGTGAAGGACCTCAACAGCCTCGGGCGGGACCTGCGCCGCGTCGTCATTGTCGACAACTCGCCCGCCTCCTACATATTCCATCCGGACAATGCTGTGATTACAATCATTTTACTACTGCTGTTCAGTCTAGCAACCATTCTTTACTGTGTCCTCCTGATTACT
>DWFO01004239.1:0-11501 GCA_018246595.1 Mimoniades nurscia nurscia
AACAACGAGATCCAGAACACATGTTCAGCCGGGATCATAGCCTACATCCGCTGTGCAGCAAACTGACATGAGTATTCTAAGTTCAGAGAATTAGCGATGAACAAACAACATTCGTTCGAGGTTTACACATAGTACTCGTAAGCAATTCAGCGCACGACTGTACTTCTACTGAATTATGGTAGGGTGGGTACAATTGCGTACATAATTTAATATTAGTGACTGACAGTTTATGATCGGTCGCGTTTATTTATCGACGAGAACGACTTTCCGAGCTAGAATATCTAATTCAATACGACGTACATTAACACGGTCATGTTAAAACAAGTAATATTTTCAATAGTTGATGGCAAAAAATTATTAAATTAAAACTGATAATATAATAGGTAATAGGGAACGATTAATTCCCCCTCACGTGTAATGTGGTTGCACCACTTTGCTTCGTATGAGATATAAAGGAAGACCTATATACTTCAGTGTTTTATTCTTATAAAATTTTAAAAATAACATAAAAAGAGTAGCATCTCATAAAAAAAGTAACTCCTGTAATCACCGAAGAGGTAGACAGAGGAATGTAGAACACTCCCACCATTCACCAGTTACTTTCAAGTTCCACGATGGAATAGGTGGTGAGCCCATTGCCATATACCGGGCACATATCCAGACTCCGAACCACTACTAGAAAATCTAATTTAGAAAATTAAGGAGTGCTCGATCCGGGAATCGAACCCAGGACCTGCCGTTCGGCAGTCGCACTTGCAACCAACACGACCAACGAGGCAGTCTTAAAAAATAACATCAAGTTTGTAATCCCGGAAGTGGTACGCAGTGTAGTACATTCCCATCATTGACTACTTACTTTTACGTTCCACTATTGGATAGATGGTGAATGTATTGCCATGCACCAGGCACACATCCAGATTCCAAGCCAGTACTAGAAAATCTAAGTTAGAAAAATCCAATAGTGCTCTATCCGGGATTTGAACCCAGGGACCTATCGATCGGTAGTCGCTCTTGCAACCAACACGACCAACGAGGCAGTCACTACAATAAAATAACTCTATTTGTCTTTTCCAATTTCTATTGTATCATATTTAAATAATTTGACTGTAGAACGACAGCAATAAATTATATTAATCAACAAATTAGACAATCAACGGTATATCCCAACATGCCTAAAATATGAAATAGCGTAATCAATAACGTGTAAATTAAACTAAGTAACGCGACAACTAATCCTATTAAAACCATTCCCTTAACAAGTACGAGCGCGCGAATAAAATTATATTAAAATAATTACCAAGACATGAACGCAGAGTTCTCTGATAAATGTAAGAAAACGATCAAGATATATGAAAACTTCGATAAATTCTCAATTTAAACGGCATTAAATTCAAATGCACCCACCACTAAAGGTGTCAGTGGACTAGAGCATTCGTTTGCGACAAGACATTAAAAACCTCAGTATACGGGTGAATGTTCAGCTGTGCGCGGTACATAATGTATAAAAACCGGTGAATTAATTCGATAATCGACGGGTTGACATTTACTGTGAACCAAAATAGTACGAACTCCTATTCACAGGTCAGGTCGGGTCTGAGGTCAGGCCGGAACTACTAAATAATTCCAATATAATTATGTTTCAAATACTAGTTATTGTTTATAGTGCTGAAAAACATTTTTACCCTACCCGAAATTATATCGTAACAACGTCACATTACGGCAGTAATCCCCGATGAGGTAGGCAATCCCGTAGTACAATCCCACGTTTCACCAGTTGCGTTTACAGTAAATTGTATCGATAATTTTTAATCAAGATCAATATGTACGTACTAAGTACCTAAATGAGGGTATACTGATAAATGTGAGGTAAGGACGGTGGCCATAATGTCTGAACACGTTTCCCATTGATGGTCATTCATCGGCGACCGCGGCGCCGCCGACGGCGCTGAAAGGAATTGTTTAACAAGACACAGTCGTAAGTTAACGATAAGCTAACGCGTCAGGGCTATGAACACTTGGATTGTATTACTCGAGGAGAATTTTGGAAAATAAATAACATACACTTAAATTTTATATATACGTATGCAACGTAACATAATGTAACATCACGCCTGTAATACCTGAAGATGTAGACAGGCGAGTGCAGTCGACTGTAAACGTTTAACGAGTCACGTTTACGTCCCACCATGGAACAGGAGGTGAGGGTATTGCCTTAAAATAATAGCATTTATTACTAACTTTACACTAAACCCGAAGAACATGAATATTAAATTTAAAAAACACTGCGCTAGTATTGTCAAAGCGTTCTCTGTGAGGTTATAACGCTCGTACAGATGACATCAATAGATAGATCCTATTCAATTCCAAATAGATTTCATATAAAACATCCAGAATATTCTGGATGTTGCGATCCAACGCTGGTTCATAGATTTCAGATAACTGTTGGTATGACTTTTAAAATCTAACGCCAATTATACGTTGGTGATGATAGGTTTTGTTAAGAAATTATAATGCTTCAAGTGGAGACTAATAGAAATTTCCCTTTAGCTTCTCTAAAAATTTCGTTTCTACTCGAATTAACGGAGACGATTATAGATTTTATTGTTATGAGATGATATGTCATATTTGCGTGCACACCGTAAAACAGAGGAGTACGAATATTACAATGAACTGGTTTTACTAAATGGTGATGTTCAGGAATATTATTTTAAACGTACAATTATTTTAAACGGGTGAAAGTGTGTGTGTGCATAGCGCATTACTGAGTAAAAGGGAAGTGTTATTCTTACCTTCATGTTTTCGACTGAATACTAAGTAACATAATCTAAGCTATCGTCTATGTTTTGGCTGTTGAATATTAATATTTTAATAATACACTATTCTACATCTAGTAGAATCTATTAATCAGAGTTTTCCTCCAGAAGCACCACCACAATTTTTTTTGTCAGTAATGAAATTAATGTTTCAGAAACAGACCACAAACCACGACTTAGATTCATACCTATAGACTTCATTACCTATTGTGTCACGCGATATTTGTTGCAATTGATTTAACTACGTCTCGGGCGGACTATCAATCCTGGGTGAAGAAAACAATCACTGATACTTTCTGAAGACTCAATACGACTGCAGCTCCTTCAGCCGCACTTTGGATTGGACGAATTCTATTGTTATCAGTATTTTAAAATAAATCTGTAGTTCGAAAACAGCGCCTGTACCAACCCTCAACAATTAACTGAAATGGTAACAAGAGCAATAGCAGCGAGATCATAAATCACACGTAACTAGCAGAAATCTCAATCAGAGCCATGAAATGCCCATTAAGGGGCAGTAAATATAGTCTCTCGTAGCGTATTGTCTCTCATAAACCGTTAACAATGGCATGACAGGGGAGAATTGCTGCCAACATTATTAGCGGTCGCAATGCTAATAAACAATTTGACAAATTTGTAGTATGCAAAATGTCATATAAATTGAAAGAAAGATAAACACATATACAAATATTCTATACACGTAAAATAATGTCAACTATATCTTTCTCATCAGATAGGACAGCGGCTGTACGCTGGCCAATCAGACAATAGAAAACAATCTAAATAATTGTATAATTTAATGTAAGTGTTATTTTAATTTTAAACTGTTAATTTATGCAAGAAACATGTGGTAAAAGTGACGAGTAAAAATATTATTCCAATCGACACTCATTACAAACATTTACAATTATGAAAATAAAATACATTATTTTGTGATACATAAAATGCGTTTAAAATATTAAAGAGATGGCAGCAAATACATTCCGAATAAATTCATTCAACCGTCATGTATCATCTCGATTTTTCATTTCTAAAGAGTTCAGAAAAAAAATGTAAAGAAAATTCAAATTAAACAATGCATGTATGTTATATTATATTTATCTATGTATATATATGTATATGTATATCTTCAATTATTATCAGCTAAAGTAAAGTATTTAAATATATAGCTTATGTATAATTACCCACCATTTTTTTAAATTATGTTTATGCACTTTACAAAGTTTGCTGTGCTCATTTGTAATTAAAATTTCATATTACTTAATCTTAAGGTCTCTATTGTCAAAGGAATGTATCACATGAAATTTTGTAAATGAGTCTAATAAATAAATAAACTTAGAATTTCTTCTAGTAGCAGTTTTAGTATTCACAGACTGCATTTGTGCTCAGTGAATAGAAATATGCTCACCCTCTATTCGATAGTGGGACGTAAATGTAACTGGTGAACTGTGGATTTTTACTACACTCCTATGCCTGACCCTTCTGAGATTCCAGACGTGAACTTATATTTTATACCCTTGTACAGCGGAAATTAACATATCGCTTAAAGCTTAATCGTTTGTTGTGAAGCAAGCGGTTAAGGAGTATTACAACAAGAAATAGTAGGTCCCCTTTGAAGTGGTAACGTCATCGGATATTTGAATTAAGTAATTGATAATTTGAAAGCATCAACTTATTACAAACTATAATGAGATTGGAGAGAGATTAAAATGACTTTGTTTTGATCTATTAGTTCGAAAGAAAATTATGTAGACCTCGTAAGTTTTCGTGTGTATTACGTTTGTGCTAATCTTTAAGTACTTTTGTGTCAAATGTGCTAAAACTGCAACGCACATGCCCTTAAGAAAGAAATATTCGTAGAAAGTAAATTTCGTAATTTTGTGACGAGAAAAAAAGCTTATAATTAAATAATCATAAGATTACAGCATTGGTACTCGAAAAAGACAAGTCGAAAAGAAATGCAAAGGCAGAAGAGTAGAAGACGATAGTGGTACAAGTGCAAAAAGGGGACGTGTTTGTATAGTTTGAAGCGTTTTCAGCAAAAATAAGCTGCATAATACATAATATATGTAAGGAAGATGGACTGTGTAAAAGACAATATTGATGCAAAAATAATAATTGACATGTGTCTCAATACTCTTTTAGCATAATAGTGTCAATGACGTTCAAAATTCTTCTTGATTTGAATACCGAGTAGATCTGCAAATGTTTACTAACTATTGAGTTAGTAAACAATTGCAGATATACTCGATATTAAAATTATACAAACAATTTAAAAGGACCAAAAATTTTGATTTCAATTTCCTTGTCCAATGATCTCGATTTGATTCTACTACGAAGTTACTTCCATCGTAAGTAAGTATTATCCATTCGCGTGAACGAGAGAGCATACTAGCAAACTCGGATGCTCTTAGTTACGTTCTTTAAGATGCCTGAAGTCAGGTAGTCTTCGCGTCATTATCATGTTGAAAGACTACAAAAGACTACGGTGGGATAACAGTGGTTTGGTAATGGTGACAAGAATTATAATAAATTTGATATGCACAAAACCATAGAATTTTTATTAAGAGTATGAAGAACAATGTTCTCAAATGGAACAATGAATAAAAATGTTGTTTAATATGTTACAAGCAAAGATTAATATTTCCGAGTATCGCGAGCCATTCCGTCTTGCTATCATTAGCGGCCATCAAAAACTCATTTTGCAGTTTTTCTTAACCATCGCGAACGTAACTCTTTTAGATAGAGAGAATGTTATTACGATGTATAGAGTTTTATTTCTTACTAGTAATGTTTCATTGAAGGCTCTACAATTTTTATTAATTAATATTAGCAGTAATTTCGCAATGATACGGTCTCCTTATTTTTATGTTTACATAACATCACGTCTGTAATCTCCGGAAAGGTAAACAGAGGAGTGTAATACACGTGTCACTAGTTACATTTACGTCACACTATGTAATAGGTGATCAGCCTATTGCCATACACCGGTCACAAATCCAGACTCCGATCAACAGTTAGAAATTGCAATTTAGAAAAATTCTACAGCGCCCGACCCGGGATCAAACCAGCTCCTCTCGATCGGCAGTCGCGCTTGGAACAACTGAACCAACGATGTAGTCAAGTTTTATATATTATTTACTTGTCAAAATATTCAGCAACCATCTAGCCTAGTGACGTATAATTCATTTTTCTGCATCGGGGTCCGGCGTTCGATTCCTGAAACATAACTCTCTACCCTTCTAATTTTGAAACGCAACCTGTCAAATAGTGAAAGCTTTGATGATAATGACCAAAGTGATATGCCCAAACAGCTGTTTTGAAAAAGTTGCTGATGCCATGGGCGTTCGCGGCCATAGGCATTTGTTTTTTTCATTTCTGGCATGAATTCATTATGATCATGACTGTTGATTTTTAATTACTTACTCTCTACATGTAAGAAAATAATAATTGCGTGCAAGGTAAAAAGGTCATAAGTCATAAATGTATTATTCAGTGTAATATACAATTTCTTGTTTCGAAGTTTAATTATATGGTAAAAATATTCTAAGTATAAACATAAGGGGTGAAACATGGGATTATATTACACTCTCCTCTGTCCACCGCTTCGGAGTTACAGGCGTGATGTTGCGTTTTAAGGTTATTGACTATTTTTAAGGAGACAATCTAATCACCGATGCTTTAATACTTAAAATGGTTTTTTCATTAAATTGTTGTTAATTTGATATCGTTAATGAATTATTATAAAATAATATATAAAAACTTTGTGTGCAATAATTATTAATGAGATTTAACCTTTAACGAATACATATATTTATAGTATGTAGTTATAGATGAAATTATGTCTAATCATTCAACGGTTTTTAATGAGATTAAAGTTGTAATGTTAATGTAGGGTGATTAAAAAGTATTTATTTTATGACCTGGTTCTTATTTTTGTCATCAGTAATGGTACATGTACCATGTATATTTTATTACTATTATTATTACCTATGTATAGGTTTAAAAATCAAAGAAAAATGTCAGAAATCAATGTTTTATTGTTGAGAACAATAAAATGGCAAATTATATTCGCATGCAAAGAACGAAAACACCATCATGCAAATATTTTTGTACATTTCTCTTATTTTTTTCATAAACAGGTAAAACAATATTGGCTATAATATGAAAAATGTTTAAAAACTGTTCTAGAATAAACATTTTAAATCAATATAAATAAAGGTACGCGCACACAATTATACAAATGCTTGAAAAATCGATTCTCAGATCGTTAAACATCGATGTGGATTTATATAGAATCAATAATTATACTATCAAAAAATGCATTTTTGACGACACTATGAAAATTATCACAGAAATTACATTTACTACCTTATCGTTCATTTTATTATTCTATCTAAAATCTATTTTAATTGAAACAACGGATAGCTGCTTAAAAGTTTTATCTTTTCGAAGTGTCGCACGCTTTTGGTTCTGCAGGCTTGTGAGGCTTCACCGAGGGAGTGTAGAATTATGACTCGGCCAGATTTGAGAATGTTAAGCGAGAACTACATTAACATTTGTACGGTGAGCTCCAAGTAGTGCTCGGGAAATTTGTTAAAAATTTATATTCTTATTTCGGTCATACCAATAATTATTATATTAATAGATTCTTTTCGATAAAATTTACAAAATATCCTCTGTCAGTCTGAGTTACATTTATCTAATAGTAATTCATTCTATTAACTTCAAAATGGAAAGATTGGAATAAATATTGTATTTATTTCGATTATTGAGCAAAAAATTTACATAACAATAAATATGAGGATTATCTAATAATTATTTTTATTACGAGTAAGCATTAATACTTCCTCATAATATATAATATAACATTTATTGACACATTCATAAACGAATTCATTTCAAAGAAAGTCAAACATTTCATCAATACATATTTAAAAACATTTATCTTTTCTCTAAGAGTATTTGTAATATTTAAAAAAAACTTTAAATCTCTGACAAAAAGATTATTATAAAGTTCGATTTACACAAACGTATCTTGTGTACAGACCCTTACAATTCTGTACAATTTCTTGTGTACACTTAAAACTATATATTTACACTTCAGTCGTAGGTTTATTTAGGAACATAACAGTATATTACAACAACCGATATGTTGGTACAATCATATCTCACTACAATGAAATACAGCTGGCTCGATCGTTTTATTCTAAATTGAGGACAGACTGCAACGTTTTCCTATACAATACAGTTTTATGGCATTCAACTAAGTATTATTAACAAACAGTAACGTATAAGGCGTTACATGTTTATTTACATAATCTGTAAGCAATTTTAAAGCTTACTTCTTTTATATTAACTTTAAATTTACTTACGTACTAAACTTGATGCTACGACATTGTATTTGGGTTTCTGTGATATTGACACCACTCTCCTGGTCAATCTGAACTGACCTCAACCAGTCTACGTCAGGAGTTAAACGCGTTTATCCATTTCTCATCGTTATAACAGCTGATCTATGGGTTTAATTGATAATAAACTATGAATCGTGTTCTTTTAACTTTTGAATTTAATTGTGGTTGAAATATGATTGTATGTACACAAAAGTTGCATAAAAGCAGTAGGCATAATAAATCCATCATGTTCTGTACAGATTTCGTATATTATAATTACATTTTCGTCACACGTGGGTGGCCTGCGCCGGCCGGTTGCCATTACCTGCGAAGAAAAAGTGGTTTGAAAACTCGTACGAAATACGCATGCTTTTGTTGCTCCAGTCGAAAAAATAAGTTGCCGCATACCAGTGTGTATTGGATAATGGACCTGTTTCATTCATCATTACAGTACAGAGCATCTTAGTTGCAAAAAATTCTAGAGTTTTTATTAGCAATGTAAGATATTGCATAGTAGTTATATTTTGAAATTTCATGTAGAAAAAAAAACAAACAACGTTTGATTATGAAAGTTTTCGCACTGAATATTTACTTTTTCGCCTGCGTATAATACACAGTGATAATACTAGCATTTGATTAGTTACATTTTGCACCTACTGTTACAGATGATAGTTAAAGTTATAATTTATACAGATAAGTTATACTTATTTCAATGAAATAAATTACAAGTAACCTTGAAACTAATTAGAGTTGTTATTACAATGAAAGTAATAAAAAGTAGCCCGAATACAAATTATAATGTTATTTAGACCAAAATAATAATTTTCCTTTCCTGTCTTTACTACATATATTTGAGGTCATGAATTGCAATCATGTGTAATTGACGCAAACGGAATAAATAATGACACATTGAATAAACGTAACAGAATAATCGATTATATTTTCTATGTTGATCTAAACAAGTGATTGTACCCTGATATGATTATGAAAATAGCACAATAATGATCTGTTATTATTAAACATTCAGTTGGTCATTAGGGTCGATTAGTGTTCGATTGTTATAATTTTGCTGCCTGTTTGGACTAATTTTGAAATGACAAATTTTCTTCGTGAAAACGTCTTTTGAATGATAATGAAACAGATGTAGCGTAAATTTTTTTTTTCTTACAATACGCACCAACCTTACTAGGCTTTAAAATATTTTTTTACTGTTTCCCTCTCATCAGAATTCACCCTTATATCATTCCACGGTTGGGCACAGATCTACATCCATAATTAAAAGAGTTGACGTCCTAGTTCGCCAAGCTGACCCAGCGTTAATACCATATTACATTATCAACTGGTAATAAACACAAAATTCTAAAATTAGGATTGTGTGGCAAGAATTAAAAATCCTGTCATTCGGAGACCGATTTCTAAATCATTCGATTATCACTCAGATTCTCTTCTTATATTTAACTTAAAGTTTATTTCGATATCCGTTTTAAGAATATGACAGCAGAAAAAAAGAGGTTGTTAGATAAATTGACTTCCAAATAAATGTGTTGTACTCGTAACTGTCTCACGCACTTTTTTAACACCTGAATTACTTCTTCCAATGACCAAATTTTAATTCAGTTGTTTAGTACACGTTACGGTTACCAGCTAGTGTTGATGTTATATATAGCTGAATTTTTTTATGTTAACAGGAATTTTTACACAAAGGCACACGTTCAACCTGGATGGCGGGAAATCCAACGCAGGTCTGGTTTATTTATTTGCCATGCCAATGCTCCCATAGTGGGACAAAGTCAATTTTTTCAAACAGCTGTAAAAATTCATTTTCAGGTGTACGTAGGCTAAGAGCTCGATGAGAAAATGGACTAGAGTTTATTTTTTTCTAATCTTGAAAAAATCTCTTTTTAAATTAATGACACTCTAGGTGATAGCGGTAATATGCAGATCTGGCATATGTCTCTGAATTTATAAACGTATGTGTTAAATAATTAAATGTCAAATTCCGTAAATGTGATTGAACGTCTAATGTCTTAAAATCCATTGTTTTTTAGAAGACTGTGTGTACAAAGTTTTCGACATCGTGGTCGACTATGACGTTAGTAATTAATTATTTCGAAAGTATACCCGTAAACAACAGAGGAGCGATAATAGAATATTGTTGATGACGGAATATTTGGTTTGCTTTAATTGCATCGGGTGGACGTGTAAATTTGTCAATTCAACAAAATTTAACATTATTTATTTATTCTGTACAGTAATACTTAAACAATAAATGATTGTACAAAATGTACGTTTATGTTGTTTTTTATTATTTTTGCTAAAACTTTTTCCACTAATTTCTACCTTTTAATTTTAAAAATAAGTACATGAAGCTCTACTTCGAGAACTATTTTTACCCAAATATTATTTTATTTTTTATTAAGCTCTTGGTACAGGAAACAAATATTCCCTTTTTATATCCACTTTTTCAGAGAGCGCCAGCAATTTACTCCGGCGTGCCACTCACGAATATTTGGCCATTTTAGTGGCCCGCGCGGTTAATATGTAGCATGCCTTTGACTCTGTCAAGTGCAAAGGTTTTAGGCGCATCACGCGCGCACTTTTCCGTTTAAATATCTATAGATTCACCATTAATTGCAAAAAATCATAATTTTAATTATTCGTATATTTATCGCAAGTAATTATAAAATCCAGCGTAAACTTTTGTGCATAAATTTTTGGCAAATATCATGCTTTCCTTCATATTTTTCCAATAACAGGATAAATATCATTGAAGATTTGATTATTGTTTAAACCAGGCATTAATTTTTTAAGTTTTAAACAATAGTAAGTGTAAAGTAAAATATATTAGTAATGAAACATGCGATGTTAATAAAAGTAACTTTCAGTAATTCATAACAAATTAGTTAAACGTATTTTATCCGTTCAGTTCATGTCTTAGTTTTAATTGTTAAAATTTTAATTAAACAATTGTCACAGTCTCGAAAGTCGTTCGCCACAAAAACTTTATGCAAGTTCTGTTATAAAATCAGTGATATTTGGTTATAAAATCGGTGGTATTTTTTATTGCATACTTTAATTTAACAGTTGGAAAATCATCAGATTTGTTATATGAAATTCATTATAGTGCAATGCGAATGTCATAGATAATTTCAATTTTAAAGTTCAAAAAAAAAAGTAACTTCACGCCTGTAATCCGCGAAGAGGTAGGCAGAGGAATTTAGAACATTCCCACGTTTCACCAGTTACTTTTACGTCCCACTATGGAATAGGTGGTGAGCCTATTGCCATGCATCGG